>OZ023335.1:25900612-25915612 GCA_964007535.1 Brachyptera risi | reverse complement strand
TACATTGATTCAAAATTGACTAAATTGATCGATTTCATTGATTCTATTTGCTGATTATCTTTTGATTTAATACAAATTAGCCATGACAGTTACCCATTGTGAAAATGAATAGGCCTATACCTAAACTGCATACATTAATAACCGCCCACACATTACTATTACTACATGCACTCACAATTTGCTAACACGATGTTAACTAGACTGGAAAATATCGTACAAAAGATTGAATAGTGCATGCTGTCAGATTGTAAACTTACTTTTAATAATTCACAGTCTGTATTGTATACATTGTTTCAAACGAAATGGAATGTAATAGTTTTAATTGGGTATTCATTACAAAATGGTGGTATGTTGAAAAGGTGTAGGAATACTTGTATTCATGAGAGATGAGGGTTTCGAGCGACCGTCTTTTCTATTCTACACCACTAGCGCACGGATGGTTCGAGTCTTCATCTCTCGTGGTTAGAAGTGGACATGAATTGGTTCGTTTAGTGACAGTAGAATAATCAACTGGACTAATTTGTATTAGTTATGATTAAAGTGGTGTATAACTAACTTTAATAATAATTAGCGTCAGATTTTGAGGATTAATTAATACTCATGTTGCCAATTATCACACTTATTTAATGTTCATGGTAATTAGTTTGATTTGTAATTTAATTGTATTTCTTATTAGCTCACTTAACTGCTTGTATCAACTTTGATACTGGATTTTAACAAATAATAACAATATTTATTTTTCTTATTTAAGATTTTTGTTGTAATAACATCGAAACTTGATACTAAATCATTGCTCCCCGATTAAAGTGATAGATAGGATCGTTTGAACAGGGCACAAAAATTGCCATCTTTCAAAATAAACTAGAAAACTATAAATCACCATCTTAATTTCAGAAATAATAATTAGTTTATTCCTCCCCTAGGACCCGGTTTTTTTTCTGAGTCATGACGTAGACATAACTATAGATTCTGTTTATGTTTCTGTACAGAATCGGTAATGCCTACGTCACGAGTCATGGTCTCTGGAGGACAGAAACATTAATTATAATTTCTGAAATTGAGATGATGATTTTTAATTTCATCTTTAATTAGAGAAATAAATATCGTCATCGGTTATTAAAACCTTGTTTAAGGGTTGTGATGTCCTTTAACGACCCCAAAAACAACGAGGTGATTTGGGGGTACGAATGATAGTATGATAGATGAATGTTCCTCAGAAAATTGGGTGCGGGACTCGAACCCACGCTCACCTTCCCTAGCCTCAGCTGGCTGCTATTCTATTTAATTGTTCCGATAAATCTAAAAAATTGGTGAAATTATTCTCAAAAAATGAACGAATTCATTGGATAGCCTAAATGAACTAAATGAAAATTAAAATATAAGATAAGAAATTTTATATTTTAGGGCCTACTCGAAAAATCAATAAACGTTAACGTTCCATAGAAGAATCTGCAAGGTGGTTCATAAACAACGAATTAATTACATTTATAATAAATTAGTTAATTAGTTAATTAGATGATCAATTATAAGTAGATAGTTGATAGTTGATAGTTGATAGTTGATTACGCATTATTCTTATCATGAAAAGATTATTATCGTGGTAAACTTGGAATTAAATAGTATATTTATTACCTCACATGAACTTGTTTTTAGTCTTTGAAAGTAATTATTCTCAACAATCAATTGTTTTATTGAAAAAATCTGAAGATAATTATATAGCAGTTTTGTAATTAATCTTATAAATAAAGACTAATTATTTCGATTTAATATTTTCACACCGTTTCGTTTTCATTACCATGTTTTACAATGTATTGTTACATTGCTGAGAGCTTATAAGAGTTTGTCGACTGTTTAACGACAGAATGAGTGATAAGTTTAACGAAGCAATTGTGAGAATTGAAATATATTCTCAAGTAAGACGCTGTTTTATTATATGATTTGATGAGCGTGAACCAAGACTTCCCCGCGATCTGAATGGTATAATCTGTATTGAAAATGTCTGTACTTCTCCTTTATTAGTATTTAGATATTTCATACCGTTTAAAAGTTATCACCAAAAACCTGGTATTTCATCAAATCGACTCCCATGGACTCTTAACGAATATATACTACATTTCTCAAGAGATGAATAATGTTTTAGGGCATGTTGCATATAAAAATAGCATAAATGTGAATTGGGCATTGATTAGTGAATTCAATTGTTAACACCTTCGATTATACATATACTATTTTTTCACCTTGATTGATAATTTTCTAATAAATCCTTAATTAAGACAAATTTCGCAGAGCCGGTCCTTATACAGGGTGATGGGAAATGAACGTGGATATTTCAATATATACGTGAGTTATCTGGAGGATTAGACATGGCCGTGTTTTATTAATGATAAATGTTCTTAATTGTAAACAAAAATTAGCAAATATTCAATTGTTGAAATATTTTAATATCATATAACAGAAATCTTTTTTGTTCCTTCGCGATTTGGACTGCCATTATACAGGAGACCGTGGTTCGATTCCTGCTATTCCTCTATTAAATATCTGACGTTTCTCGTGTTTCCTTCAGTATTTGAAATTAATATACCATGGTTCCCTATATGCTATCAAGCCACGACCGATACCTTCCTACTTCTATTAGGATCGTCAATTACTTTGTACGAAGCAAAAGACGTGAAAAATATATTCGGCATAAACCGGTTCACAAATGAGAAATACTAACCTACTACAATGCAATTTAACTTCTATCAATGGTATACCTCTGTTCTTAGGCCCGGTATTACCAAGTCCAGTTAGCCTTTATCTGACAGTTCAAACTTGTTATCACCATGGTTACCCATGCTATTTGTTTTCACCAATTGTCAGATAAATACTAACTGGCCGTGATAATACCGGGCCTTAGAAAAGTTGTTATTTGGTCGAATATATAGATTATTTTCATCGAAAATTGATTTAAATTTACTCATATCGTTGCTAGTTTCGAACGAGAAGTTTAACTTTCCACATTTAAACATACTGCTGTAATTAAATTCCACGGTATACCATTGTTATCAATGTCCTTATCTGCAACAATGATTTATATAGTTTGCGGTTGAATTTCATACGTAAATGAAATCTACCTCCTGTCTATCAAATTATTCGTGAAAATGGAAAAAATGAATGAATATATGAATGGATGAATCAATAAGGATATATACTTATATATATATATATATATATGTATATATATATATATATCTATATATATATATATATATATATATCTATATATCTATATATATATATATATATATATATATATATATATATATATATATATATATATATATATATATATATATATATATATATACATAAATATGTATATATATATATATATATATATATATATATATATATATATATATATATATATATATATATATATATATATATATATATATACATATATATATATATATATATATATATATATATATATATATATATATATATATATATATATATATATATATATAACTAATCCTATATTTAATCTATATGTATTGATAAAAATATCTACAGAATCGATCATTATAAAAAATCTTCGGAAGCATGCCATTCAAATAGCAATTCTTATTCTAAAATATCACCATAAAAATTAACGGAAACTAAAAATACCCCCAAAACGATATCAACTCATTTAAAAGACTGAGTAATACTAAAAAAAAAAAAAAAAATCGACTTACCTTCATCGTAATATCCAGTAACCGTCCGGTTAGTTTCGTTCGTCTTCCAAACCTTGACTACCAACTAGTGAACGATCAAACACGCCAATTAGGTCACTCATGAGTCTTATATAGCGGTCCTTATTGTCCACATCCACCGGCCAATCACCGCGCTCGTTTCAAGTAGCACATGTCACGCCGGCCAATCAGAAGCGTCGTCTCAAGTAGCACATGGATTACCAGCCAATCGGATGACAGATAACACTTGGGCAAGTAGCACGCGTTACAGTGGAATAAAAGCCAGCATTTGTAGCTTATTATTATGTATGATCGTAATTCGAATTTGTTTTGAAGTGTCGACACTGACGATCGTATTGGGTGATTGATGGAGGAGACGGTCGATCGGGTATTTGAATCGAGGAATCAGTTGCTTTAGCGATCTGAAAATGTTATTTTAGGTGAACGGAGTTCGATTCCAGTTTTTTTTTTTTAGTTTTGTTAGTGAATATCTGGGATGATTCCTTGAAAGTATTCATGCATTTATGCATCATTCACCGATGCCAATTTTGATCTTGGTTGTTAAAAAAGGAAAAAAATGCATGAATTCATGGTTTTTGATTGAATCAATTAATAATTGATTAATACTGTAGAGGACGAAACGGTGACATGATACAGATCTACTTTAGTAAATTAGTATTTAATTGGACAAAAATTCAAACGGTCAAAAATCTTTCTCCTCAAGTCAAGGTCAGAATCTTTTTTAGGTCAAAATCTGACATTTATTAGTATTTTCTAATCCATTTTTAATAGTATATATTCTTATTTTATGTTTCATACATGATTTATTCGATTTTTTTTTGTATTTATATTCAATCATTTCATTTGTTATGTATAGATATTTGATACATTATCAGACTATCGTCACAGGTGAGGATTTTACTATAAATATTATACATTATTTTTCAAATAAAATTATTTATTTGGTTTTGTCTTTCAGAATCCTTATTTAATAAACCACTTGAAATTCTGAATTCAAATTGAATTTGAATTACATTTGGAATGAATCAAAGCTAAGAGGAAAGGTTGCGTATATCCATTATATATAACTGCTAGGAAACGCGTTATGTGGTCCCGCGTTGATGGATGAGTTAGAACGTATCAACTTATCTTTGATTGGTTATTTCTTATATATCCACCTCGAGATCCGCATAATTACGTCATTGCCCTCCTGTTCTGATTGATTCATTGATGATAAAGAAGGCTTTGTTTTAATCGCTTTCAATCAATTTGTGACACTTGTTGCTTGAATTTGATTGGTATCTTAATTGATTCAATTGAGTGATATATATATATAAACATTACATTATATATTTTGGGGTGGTGAGATCGCCCTTGTAGTGCCCCGTCCAAACGATCCTATCTTTCATCCTTAGCCTTAATTGGGGAACAATGATTTTGTATCAAGTTTCGATGTTATTGAAAAATATATATATATATATATATATATATATATATATATTTTGTTACAACGGGTGATCCGATTTGAATGGATGTTTCGAATAATGTGTATCACTATTATATTAAAATTCCATGTGAATTTTTAACTCTTTCGGAGAAAACATTTTTTCCGATTCTTTTTCTCAGTTGAATCCTCATGAGATTTTTAAAAACCTGGAAATAATTTTTCTCAAAAGTGGTGTAACCGATTGCGCCTCAAAACTATATAATATCGAAAAAGATAAGAAAACACTTTCGAATGCCAAATTTCAATTGAATTCGCATTTTCTTTTGACCTGTGGAGCGTTAAATTTTTTTTTTTCAAGAATGGTGAAATTGAGTTTTCGCTTCGCTCATCCAATACACCAAGGGTAGAGCCAACTAGGCCCATTACGTGATCTCAAATCAAGTGGGTGTGAATTGTGGCAATGATTCTGATCCGTGACAGAAGTGGGTGTGTACATAAATTACATAAATTGCACATATATATATACATTAATATTTTGATCTGTATCAGCGATACCACATAATTATTACAAATATCGATTTAATAATATCATAAGAGAATTTCTCGAACACTTGTACCCACGTTAGAACGTTGCCTACAAGCGATGCGAAGAATCACCTCCCAATGTATATGAATTAACAATAGTGTTTTGAGTGTATCAATGATTTTTCGACACGAGATTTGAGATCGGAAATGCAACTATATCTTTCGGAAAGCGTTGAACGTTTGAAGCTACAGCAAGTTTCTCATTGATTGTCAGTTTGTTCAAAATCACACACATATTAAATATATATATATATAATATATATTTATATATATATATATATATATATATATATATATATATATATATATGTATATATATATATATATATATATATATATATATATATATACATGATATATATATATATATATATATATATATATATATATATATATATATATATATATATATATATATATACATATACCTATATATTTATGTATAAGTACTTATATATAAATATATATATATATATATATATATATATATATATATATATATATATAATATATATATTCATATATATATATATATATATATATATATATATATATATATATATATATATATATATATATATATTAATATATATATATATATATATATATATATATTAATGAATATATATATAATATTCATATATAATACTATATACATAATATATTCATTGGTTTCCTATGTAACCAAATGTATTAATCGGTAAGCTAGCTGTGTAAGCTGCAGTAATCAACACATTTCGAGTTAAAAACCGTGTCAATTTATTCAACATTTTTTTAGTTGGTATCGAAACCTTAACATATAATTTGATAAACTTATTAACAAATAATATAGTTATTTTTATGAACTAATTCATCGTATAATTTGTCTTTCATTTATAATTTGTTCTCTAGCTCATTCACCTGCATGGACGTGTCGAAACTGCCGGTCGAGTTAATACTGACAGCTGGAAAGACGGTCGATCGTTTCAACCAGCGAAGAACTGTCACTCTATATAGCTTGTCATGCAATGGTGTGACAGGACATTGGTTCGACGCTCGGTGCGGGTATTATCACAGTGTTGCATGAATGTAATTATATGTATTGCATAGATTTACATTAGAGGAATCCATAATTAAAGGAAATTAGTATAATTAGGGTTGATATTACAATCAAATAACTGAATTAATATGAGGATTTTTTTATATTTTAAGAAAAAATAAACAAATAATAAGAATGCTTTTCAATTTACTGAATGGTGGTTGAAATATTGTGAGTAGGTTTGGTAAAAACATGTGTTATTAAAAAATGAATTTACAAATAAATTGACAATCTATATATCCAGCTACTGACAAATTTTCCGGACGGAAACAAAATGAAAAAAATATTGAACAATATTTAAATCATATACACTTTAGCTACCAAACACCTATTCATTAGGAATGTATGATATGAAATCATAAATGATGTAATGTGTTTAAAAGTTGAAAAATAAAAATTCAAATTTTAACTCTCCAATAATATAAACATTTAATTTGAAAATATTTCTAACAATCACAAAATATAAAACCATATACGGTATCAACAGAAGTTCATCATAAACATACACGTTTACAATTCGATTTTTTTATTACTTCGAATTAAAAAATAATCAATTCAAAACACTCGGTTCTAATTCAACAATGCAAGATATAGTTTTATTCACGAAAGAAGAAGGTAGTCTACGAACTAGATAATTCAAAACAAAATCTTCTGCATAGGCCTATTGTATAAGGAAACTCAAAGCAGCGTTAAATGGTTGATGGCCTTGAAAGATGTAGTTTTGTTTCTGATCTTTAACAATCTCGTCCTGAATTGTTCCTGATCGATTCCACCCAAATTTTTTTTTTTTTTTCAATAACATCGAAACTTGATACAAAATCATTGTTCCCCAATCGAGGCTATGGATGAAAGATGGGATCGTTTGGACAGGGCACCACAAGGGCGATCTTACCACCTCATTTTGATTTAAAATATATACCAACATATATACCAAAATATATACCAAAATAGTATAGCAAATGCAAATATGATATTGACACTTTTGTTAGGCCTACTCTTTAATGACAAAATACTTTCTTTCGTCAAAAAAAAAAAAAAAATTCGTAGACTTTTCTTTTGCATTAATTTCGTTTATAGCCGTTATTCATGATTTATATAATTATTCATTTATTTATTTATATCGGGCTTATAGCGACGTATACACTAATAATAACTATAAGTTATATTGGCGTCGGTGAATAATGAATTGGAAGAAGAGATAAGGCAGGGTCATGATAGAGCGGTAGTCATAAAGGGGGTTACATTAGATGTCGTTAAATTCTCTTTCTTGATAGGACAGGTAGGGACTGGAATGGGCATAGTAGAAGTGTTTTTGAAAGGGATGAAATCATGTTAAAGTTATTCCGTCAGAGGGTTAGGGAGATGGTGGGATAGGGGTAGTTAGGGAACTTGCCACCGCGCATTTATGTGCAATTGCAAGACTTATACAAAATAATCGGAAAAATAATCTTTCAATAATAATCGAAAAAAAAAAATGGGAGATGGAATGTTCATATTCAGTTTTTTCATACAGTTGAAGTGGAAAGGTGTCGGTCGTGGCTTGCTCCTAAGCATCATATTCACTCTAAACATCAGAAATAAACAACAATAACCCTGTCAGGATGATCGACCATGGCGGGAATCGAACCCGGGTCTAATGAATCACGGTACAGCGTGCTAAGCCATCACTGACTGAGACGAGTGGTCGAGTGGTTAATACACTGAACCGTCATTCAGAAGACCGGGGTTCGATTCCCGCCATCGTCGATCATCCTGACGTTTTTATTTCATGGTTTCCCTCTGTCATTCAGGTCAATACTGGGATGGTTCCTTAACAACAAGCCACGACCGACTCCTTACCAACATCCAAAAACACCTAATAAAATGACCTTTCATCTCATCATTTCACCATCTGATATATCATTCACCGACGCCAATAGATCGTAGTCATCAGTAGAGTGCGTCGTAAACGTAAAAAATAAAGTTCATTTTTACGATGAATGTAAAAAATGGAATGAATATAACGGTAGTATATTTTGAATACGTTATTTTTGCAGAGAACCTTCTTTTTTCGTGAGCATAACTAAATAAAATTATTCCATTTCCATAATTAATTACTCATTATTATTTATAATTATAATTTATAATGGATGTATAGCAAAGTTATCTGTGGTAATGACACGCCATACTTTTATACGTCACAGGTCAATGGTTTGAGACCCGGTGCGGGTATTACTAGATGATTACGTGGAAATTACGTATTGTGCGTATAAACGAAAAAATAAGTGTAAATTATATACTTTCACAAATACACACGCATGTGTACTGAAATACATCACAATTGTAATAGTTATAATCTTCAAAAGAACTAACATAACTTTCAAGTTACCAAACTAACTATAGAGAATGTTGTGGATGAAAACGAATTTGTAATGAAATTTGTAAAAAAAGAACACAATTTAGAGGTCATTGTTGTGCCCTTATTACAACAATGTGTGACACTAATTTCAAGAAGAATATTATTATTGTTTTATGTATTTTAATTATAAATATTACAAGACAGTCCCCGCAATTCAACCTGCGGGGATCTCATGCAAGATTCCCCCTATTCAAAAAAAAAGAAAAAAGATAACAAAATGATAAATGTAATGAGAATCTACCAAGCTCTGGAACCTAAATACAACTTGACATTTTCAGTGTCAACATAGCGTATAAACGGTCGCATTGCCTTTCCGGATGATCATATATATATATATATATATATCTATCTATCTATCTATCTATCTATCTATCTATCTATCTATCTATCTATCTATCTATCTATCTATCTATCTATCTATCTATCTATCTATCTATCTATCTATCTATCTATCTATCTATCTATCTATCTATCTATCTATCTATCTATCTATCTATCTATCTATCTATCTATCTATCTATCTATCTATCTATCTATCTATCTATCTATCTATCTATCTATCTATCTATCTATCTATCTATCTATCTATCTATCTATCTATCTATCTATCTATCTATCTATCTATCTATCTATCTATCCATATATATATATATATATATATATATATATATATATATATATATATATATATATATATATATATATATATATACATATACATATACATATATATATATATATATATATATATATATATATATATATATATATATATATACATATACATATATATATATATATATATATATATATATATATATATATATATATACATATACATATATATATACATATACATATATATATATATATATATATATATATATATATATATATATATATATATATATATATATATTTATGTAGGGCCTATTTATGAGTGTTGGTGTTACCCATCGGAACTTGAAACATTTTTGTTTAAATGAGGCTGAAGGCATTATCATTCAATAATGATTGGTAGGATAGTTCGGACAAGGCGCCTCAAGGTAGGCCTTACCACACTCATAGAATATGTGGTAAACAATGTTTATCTCTATATTTTGATACATGAATGGTGATAAAATAGTAATCTTGTTTACTCATCCTTTCTTATTTCTTTAGAATGTTGAATAAAATCTCTAAAAGTGCGATGTTCCAATTTGAAAAAAAAAGTATAGTAAAAGTAAATCAATAAACAGCTTGTGTAGAATTCAATAAAAAAAAACAGGTCCATTAAAAATTAAACTGTAGTAAAAAGAAAGTATTGTATAAATTATTATATTTCTCTCTCTTCTCTCTATCTCGCTCTCTAGTTTGAAGACTAAACGCTGCTGTTAAGCGTCAGATGGTCCAGGTTAATTGGTGGTTAAAATAGCTATTCTAGTAATTGCTGTATTCAGAGAGTCAAAGTAGATCAATGGGAAAGCTGATTAAATATTAAATGTCATCGTTAATCGTACGGTTACAAAGTAAAACTTTAGAATAAATTAGATAAAGAAAGGGAGATTGGTGAGAAGACATATTGATGGCATGGCATAGACAGAAGGTGACAATCGAAGTTTGCTTTTCTACAACACAAATGTCTTGAATTTACTTCGATATTTGACGTTTATTGACGTTTATTGACAGCGTAATATTTTAAGTGTCAACATAACATATAAACGATCGCAGTGATAACCGGATGAACATTGTTTTAAAACTGTTTCACACCGTGCGTAGAAGTATCTTCTAAAATATTGTCGATCCATAATGAACATTGACAATTTGTTACGTGTTATTGGATGAGCGAAGCGAAAACTCAATTTCACCATACCCGAAAAACAAGTACTTATTTTTGCGCTCCACAGGTCGGACGAAAATTCAAAATTAGTTGAAACTTGGCACACACGAGTATCATTATCTAATTCGATACTGTACAGTTTTGAGCTCCAATCGGTTGAACCACTTCTGAGAAAACTCATTTCAAAGTTTTTAAAAATCGCATTGGAATAACCCAGAGAAAAAAATTCAGGAAAAATATTTCATCCGAGAGAATTCAAATTCTCAGGGAATTTTAATCTGATGATGATACACATTATTCTGAACTTCCACTCAGATCGGATCAGCTGTTTTGATGTAAAAAAATATATAATGTAATTTTTATGAACCATTCAAAGCTATTAAGGGACCTATTAAATTTAAGCCACAGGTGACACCACTTAATTGTGAACGATTAAAACAAAGCCTTCTTTATTATCATAGAAATTAATAACGGAAAATAAAATGGCAGTGATGTAATGGTTTGGATCTCAAGGTGTATATATATATATAATAACCAATCCAAAGATAAGTTGATTTGGTCCAGCTCATCCATCAACGCGGCGACACATAACGCGTTTGCCTAGTTTATATGTAACGGTACGCTGAGAGGTGAAAATCGACGGCTAAAGTATCGAGTGTTACTGTTACATACAACTGATTTTTCCACATTGTTATTATTAAATTTGACTCATTAGCATTTTTGATAAATAGTTGTCATGCAGCATCTTACGATATGTATCTTTTGTTGACCTTATATCTTATTGTGCGGTCGAGTAGGTTTGAAAAATCGATCATTAAAATTTTTAAATTTGGAAAATAAATTTTTTTAAAAATCGAAATTTTGATATTGCTGTATACAGTGTACCAGTGACAGACATGTTGAGTCATAGCAAAATCATACATGGATATGGGAACTGTGAAAGATTCCAAGGTTATTAAATTTCAAGTTAAAATTTAAGTTGAATTTTATGTTAAATGTCAATCGATTTGAGTAACTGATGATTAGTGAATTAAAGGCAGATCTTTCAGTTATCGCCCTTCGTGAATCATTTCATTTGTTAACAAATAACCAGCTAATTAAGGGCACATTGAAGGCTATTTTTTTATAATTTGAATTTTTTTGGTTTCCGTTTTAGATACATTGATTGATTGATTATTGTTTGCTGAACGGCCCCACCAACAGATAGGTTATACGGGGGTACGAATGAGCAGATGATTATGAAACTTATGTTGTGCTTTGATAAGTGAAAGGACGTTTACAAAAACCCATGCCTTATGCAGGACTCGAACCCAAACCCAAGAGTGACTTCAGTTTCTGAAGCGGTCCCTCAGCTGACTGAGCTACCGAGGGTGAACTGTTGGATTCTTTTAGTTTTGCGTTGAGATTAAAGTACGAATTATATTCGACGTTTACTTTTTTACCTGATGTAATATACTTGACTTTTTTTACTTTTTCAAAGTAAAATCTATAATGTAGATAGAAGAAATGTTGTACGAAATTTTTTTTCGAACACCTAATTTTGCTCTTATGTTTTCGCATGAAAAAAATATCAAGTTTGGCTCATATCAATTTAGATCAATAGTATTAACTATGACTATCAATAACGTAACGGGATAAGCAACACGGCATAAGTCCTATCTTTTTAACATTAGGCCGTTTTCACCATGATGGAATCAGCGCGCTTTCGTGTACATTTGTGAGATTCGCAATTTCAAATCAAATCGTACGTATAAGGAAAGGCTCGTATTCCAATGCATAGCACATAGTTGTACAATTGCATTGATTTTAATCTTTCTCGTAGATGATGAGTAATTATCCAGTTATCAAATGGTAAATATAGCAGTAGGGCTCTTGACTAGGGGACTAAATGCTTTTACAGACGTATTTTAAATTTAGATTGGCTAATTCAAATGGAATTTACTCTAATATTGCTTTATGCAGTTGGAAAGAGCTGGATTCATAGATTGCATTACATCTATCACTTGTATAGATCCACACACAATAATACCAGCAAATCATCATAACATTTGTGAGGCGGCATCCCTTTGATATACGCATGGTGCGAAAAAAAAACGCCATGTTGCTTATCCCGTTACGTTATTGATAGTCATAGGTAATTACCCACTTGGTGACGTCAAATATCAGAGCCACATCGAATTTTAAGATTCTTAATCGTAAATTTCAATGAAGTATTAAAATCAAGAAGACCGTTTTCGGACATTTCTTGTCCGAATGTGTCTAAAAATAGAATTGTGGTTAATGCTATAGGGCAGTGACCCATGCAGCCCTGCCATAAAAATATTGAATATCGCTTTTTCTGTACGTATTCTATATTATTTCACTTCCTGAGGATATGTATTTTACAAAATAAAGACAAATTGGATTGAATATATGATTGAAAGTATTATTATTATTATTATTATTATTATTATTATTAATAATTCTTTATTGTCAACGGGGTCGAAACCCCACAAGTGCAATATAATAAATACATATACATAAACAATATACATATATACGCATAGTGTAGACGCATAGTGTATGCAACGTAGAAGAGACTAAGTGTAATTTGAAAAGTGTTGTAACAGCACATTTTCGGCTTTCAGATATTAAAAAAAAATTAAAATTAGATAAGCGTTTTCAAAACCATGTTGCGTTTATTTCTATAATACAATCCATACAATACATACCATTCAATATTATACAATTCAATATATTTGTTTTCAATATTAAAATATTTTGAATATTTAATATTGAATACGTTTCAATATTGAAACGTATTATGTACGGTCTGCAATTACGAACAATTATAGAATAAAAACATTATGAAAAAATTGAAAAACAGTAAAAACTCTATTACGCTCTAATTGCAATAGAAGAAAATCATTAATTTATGATGACTGTTTATCTTGAGGATAAATGAGCATTAAGGTCCAGCTAACTATAAATTAGGAATTATATTAATAGCCGGAAGTAAAAATGAGTAATGCAATTATGGTAATAAAATTTAGAAAAATTTGAGTATAGTAATATTGAAAGTGGTGAATATAAGAATAAGAAAAATTAATGAGAATTGACCACTAGTGATAGGCGTGGCTTATCGCCAGGCCACCTAGATCTATAATTCATGTGGGCATTTATAGATACTATGATAGGCAATGTCAGATTACCCACATAACAAACAGCCAATTTGATTGGATGTTTTGTTTTGTGACGTTTGTGGGCAGGTCAATCACTAGTCGTCAAAGTTGATTTAAGGAGTGTTGAAAAGATGTTTATATTGGATATCAGAAAATTTGCGTAAGATTTTTTTCATTGCTGAAATGAATGTAAAAGATCTTATCATCTTATAGTTTATAGTTAACACACATCGCGCCCTCACGAATGTTACATTTGTTACATAAGTATACGCGTTACAAGTTACAACTCAAAACTTACTGACCTGTGAAGTGAGTTCATGTACATACTTGCATGAAATGAAGGCTCGAACCACCCGTGCGCTAGTGGAGTGGGATAGAGGAGACGGTCGCTCGGAACCTTCATCTCTCGTGGGTACAAGTTACACACGAGAGGTGAAGGCTCGAACCACCCGTGCGCTAGTGTTGTGTGATAGGGGAGACGGTCGCTCGGAACCTTCATATCTCGTGGATACAACAACACAATTATATAGCTCATAAATACCTACTCATCTGTGAAGTGAATTCATATAGGCTTAATTGTATTCACGAGAGATGAAGGTTCCGAGCGACCGTCCCCCCTATCCCACACCACTAGCGCACGGGTGGTTCGCACTTCCATTAATGGTGATTATACACCTATAAATTTACAAATCCCGCAAACACACACACACACACACATATATATATATATATATATATATATATAAATATATATATATATATTATAATATATATATATATATATATTATATAT
>OZ023335.1:25857842-25900412 GCA_964007535.1 Brachyptera risi | reverse complement strand
TAGTGAGTATTCGTGGTACCTTTAGATATTGATTGCTCATTAGTTGTATTAATAGAGCATAACTGAACGTTTATAGAGATAATATCAACACATTACATTATAACTACGATTTGATTACGTATGTAATCGTGTGTTAAAAATTCTCTTTTCTCACTCTCTCTCTCTCTCTGTCTCTCTCTCTCTCTCTCTCTCTCTCTATATATATATATATATATATATATATGTATATATATATATATATATATATATATATATATATATATATATATATATATATATATATATATATATATATATATATATATATATGTATATGTATATATATTTCTCTACCTCTCTCTCTCTCTCTCTCTCTCTCTCCCCCTCTCTCTCTCTCTCCCCCCCCTCTCCCCCCCCCTCTCTCTCTCTCTCTCTCTCTCTCTCTCTCTTCTCTCTCTCTCTCTCTCTCTCTCTCTCTCTCATCACACACTGTATGTAATAAATGTGTGAAATGCGGATAAACAGATGTTATGTTTGTTATTTCGATATTCGGACTTGAGTTATATTGCTGTAGATTGTGGGTTGATTAAAATAAATTGTTTTTTTAATAGTCTGTAATCTTTTTGTTGGGAAAAAGAACGTTCTCTACTAGTCACAGTAGAATATTGACAGTATTTAAAAAAAAAAGATTTTACGACACCATTCCAGAAAGGAGACAAAGCTTCAATTATATTCAAAAAAAAAAAAAATACATAGTAGGCCTACCTAATCATGTTACAAAAATATTTTTTTTTGTAAGGTTGAATGAATCTGCATATTAATATTGTTATAACAACTTTTTTCAAGCTTAAATTTTCAAGTTTTCAAATACATTTTCAAGTACATTGTCAATGAATATTCAATACATTTTAAATTTTATATATATTTTCAAATTTCCCAGTTTATGTTCGCATTCTTTATTTATATTAAGATTCGGAATAAGTATAAAATCCTCCATTCATTAGATCTTTCCATACATGAACAGTATACTATAATTGATATAAGCCATATGCCTCATTAAGAGACGAGAACAAAAACAAAATAATAATCAAGATATTTCATTGGATAAAAAATATGTTTTGTATCGTTTTCCAAAATTTGTTTCACAAAATTGAGATTGTTACTTGACTCAATTTACTGGATACCTTGAGATCCAAACAATTACACGTCACTGCCGTCCCATTTCCTAATAAATGTCTGTGATATAAAGAAGGCTTTGTTTTAACAAAAAAATCGTTTCCAATTAATTGGTGACACCTGTTGCTTGGATTCAATTGATTTCTCAGTAGCTTTGAATGATTTAAAAAAAATGACATTATATATTTTTTACATCAAAATGGCTGATCTGATTTGACTGAAAGTTCAGAATAATGTGTGTAATTATTATATTAAAATTCTCTGAGAATTTGAATTCTCTCGAAGGGAATATTTTTGACAATTTTTTTTTGTCAGGGTTATTCTAATGGGATTTTTGAAAACTTAGAAATGATTTTTCTCAGAAGCTGTTCAACCGATTGCGCCTTAAAACTATACAGTATCGAATTAGATAAGACAACTTGTGTATGGTAAGTTTCAACTGATTTGAAATCAACGTTTAAAAGAAAAAAAAAACTTTTTTTTTCGAGTATGGTGTAATAGACCATTTCCGAAAAGAATGAGTCATCTAGCGGCGATCGTTTGAACTAGAACGGGATGTTATTACCCGAGTTCGAAAGTCCTATGCTGCCAATGCTATTTAGCACATTTGATTTATATTATTGTGCCTTACAGTGAACATATCAAGTTATAATATGATAATAGTTTCAACATGCATATGTTCACTTTATACTGAGAGATTTACACACTGTCAGAGTGAGCAAGGTGAGAGATAATGCAAGTTTTATATCTTGGTGTTTTGCCTTTAACCCTGTGGATAAGCGGGCTGACTTTTTGAACAGTACTAAAACTCCCAGAATGCAATACCAGCGATCTCGGCTGCTAGGAGGCGGGACGCGCCTGCGCATTGAATTATGAAAATGGTTTATTTGGCATTATTTTAATGGTCTTCACTTTGCACATCCAATTACAAATATTATAAAATCGAAATTGACATTCACTTTCGTCATCCGCCACCAATTAACAATCAATACATCCAACACCTACTAAAACTTGACAACCAATTAGCAATTAGTTGATCAGCAACTAGAAGAAAGTATACAAACTTTCAAATAATGAAATCAGTTCGGTTTTAGTCTAGTTGGATGCAGTTTTTTTCTGCCACATTCCTGATAAATTATCAATTCAACATGGTTGGGATGATTGTAGATCCCGTTTTGTCACGGACTTCGACTATACTTTCTTGCATGTGTCAAAAAGCCTTTCCATCTTAACTCAACACGATTCTGTTTCCGGCCCGGTGAACATGAACAGGGGCGGACCGGGAGAGAAGGCTCGGGCGGGAATTAAAAATAGGGGCCCGAAGAGAAAAAGGTGAAATTACAATTTGTTTTTGCGAAAATTGCACGGTTGAGCAATAAATATAACATGTGAAAAATAAATCATTTGAAAATGTTAGGATTGCATTCGTTTATTGAGCTCTACATATCATTTATATGTAGGCTCATATATATATATATATATATATATATATATATATATATATATATATATATATATATATATATATATATGTATGTATATATATATATATATATATATATATATATATATATATATATATATATATATATATATATGTATGTATATATATATATATATATATATATATATATATATATATATATATATATACATATATACATATATATATATATATATATATATATATATATATATATTTATATATATATATATATATATATATATATATATATATATATATATATATATATATATATATATAAATATATATTATATTTGGTATTTAACCGCTCAACATTGGAAGATGGCAGTATATAAGCTGATCCCTACACTTTGCCTCATTCTCTTTACATTTCGAGTAGATCGCACTACTCATCTCCTGGAGACGAAGATTAAAAAAGGAATCAAACTGAAATGCATTGATGTTGTCCATTAGTATATACATGCAACATATGTTGGTGTGAATAGCTACTTCCAGAGCATGCACTAATCTGAGGCAATAACATAATGCATAAACGAGCAACATTTATCCCAAGCTAATAACCAAGGCTGTGAGATTCTTGAAACAACACCATTGTTAACTGCATTGTTGTCGGTTATTATTACAACTACATTTTGACAAACCAGTAAACAAGTCTCATAGAAATGAAAGTGAGAACTTTAAATATATGTTCTACTTATGTAATGTATTGTATGTATGGTGCGATATGTTCGATTAGTCCTTCGTTGAAATGAAGGTGTGAATATATAATGTGAAATTCGAACAATTATAGCTTCTGTCTGGATTTTGTTTGCAAAATGGCGACTCTTCACTTGAAGGAAAGTTGCATAATTTTAAATGTTGAATACACTTTGGTTGAGATCTGAGTTGGATCTGTGAGACATTTTTTGATATAATTTTTGAAATATTCGAGATATTAAAACTCTAATAATGTATGTCACACATTTTGTAATTGAAAATGACAGACTTGTATTGCCTCCATGGGTTATATCGACTGAATCATTGTAAAATCTTTGATCTCTATATTATAAAGTTACATAGACCCATAAATATATATATATATATATATATATATATATATATATATATATATATATATATATATATATATATTATATATATATATATATATATATATATATATATATATATATATATATATATATATATGTATATATACATATATATATACATGTATATATATATATATATATATATATATATATATATATATATATATATATATATATATATATATATATGAATATATATATATATATATATATATATACATATATATATATATATATATATATATATATATGTATATATACATACATATATATATATATATATATATATATATATATATATATATATATATATATATATATATACATATATATATATATATATATATATATATATATATATATATATATATATATATATATTCATATATATATATATATATATAATATATATATATATATATATATATATATATATATATATATATATATATATATATATATATATAAATATATATATATATATATATATATATATATATATATATATATATATATATATATATATATATATATATATATATATATATATATATATATATATATATATATATATATATATATATATATATATATATATATATATGAATATCTCGTCCATGTTATTACAATGGAAATGTCCCGTTCTCCTGGTATAGGCATACTAGAAATGTTAACAATGATAAAAAAAAAACTTTTTTCCAGAATGATTACATTTATTCTGTTGAACAAGGCTGCATTCAAAGAGGTCTCACAAGAATGAAAGTAGAAACATTTTATGTTATGTTATGAAATTAAATGCATTGTATACCAGATGCGATGTGTCTATTATTAAACCAACAAGATAAACGATTTAAATTACAAAACAATAATAATTCAGAATTTAAAAAATATATTCAAAAAATAATAAAAAATTGAGTACGGTGCCGTATAATATGATATATATCCATCATAATGAATGATTCATATATGTATTTTTTTTATATTGGGTTTAACGACGCACTGTAATGATGACCAAGATTTATTGGCGTCGGATGGATGATTAATGAGATGATGGGATGATGAGATGAAGGTTTTTTATGGGTAGTGGGAAGGATAGTGGGAAGGAAGCGGTCGTGGCCTATATTGTGGGAACCATCTCGGCATTAGCCCTAGACTACAGATGGAAACCACGAAAAACCCCTGTAAAGATGGACGGTGGCGGGGGTCGAACCGGGTCCGATATGTCCCTTCACTTCCCGGGTCACATGAAGCAAGTGTGCTAACCACTCAGCTTCTGTGTCGGTCATATTTTTTAATAACATCGAAACGTATGTACCAAATAATATGCTTTTGTGATGTGAAATTTGCCAACGAATATTTATGTATTATTTAGATATATTTATTCAAAGTAAATAAATAACGATTCATTGATTCAAACTTGATACAGCTAGGATCATTGTTCCCTGATTGAGGCCATGGATCAAAGGTAGGATCGTTTGAACGGGGCACCACAAGGGCGATCTTACCACCCCAAAGAATAATTAAAACAAGATAACTCAATTTAACAAACAATAAATCTGAAGGTCAAGGGTTAGAAAACATTTCCAACATTCACAGTGGGGAGAAAAAAATGTCGGATCTTTTTTATTATCTTGACTCTTTTTTTCTCAAGAGGTTATGCGAAGGGGAGGTGGTGTTAGACTGGCTTAGGTTCGATCCCCGATCCCATCATCTCCGTAATCATTCATCCGACGCCAATAGATCTTGGCTATCAGTACAATTCGTCGATAAAAGCCATAAAAGTAATTAAATTTCTAACCGACTTATTCTATAACATATTGTATTATGTTCCACAGAATAAAAATAATAATAATAATTATTAAACTCAGTATAAATATAAACATTCGAAAAATAAATTTCAATCATTAGTCCATATAGGCATACTGGAGGGATTTTTATAATTATAATTTTTTTACTTCATTATTGGTGTTTATTGTAAACAGATTTGATCAATTAAATATCATATATCAAAGAATAAATATCAAAGAAATTTATAGATTATAATTGTCCCTCTCAGCACACTATAGATTAAACCGACAGTCTTACAAAGAAACTCCCAATCGTCTCACATCATCTCCACTCGAAACCCTTGACCGTCAAATGCAAAGACCTTGACCCTGATAAGCCGAGCTAGACTTCACTTCCTTTACATTCACGGACCGAAACCCCCAATCGCTACTATAAATAGATACGCCGAGACTGCCGATCGTATCGACATACGGAACTATATTCTTATTGACAAATTATGATGACGCGAACCCTCCGTGCGCTAATGTTATGGGATAGAAAAGACGGTCGATTGTAACCTTCATATTCCATGGATAAACCTTATAATGAAACCTGTTACACTTTGTGACTGTATTTCATTCCCGAAACGACCGACCGGTAATGATTATAGATACGATATAAACGGACGTGCGACCTGATATTAATTATTAGATGAGGTCATTGACTGGTCGGAACATCCGAGCGGTGATGTTGAAGGATAGTAAGAGACGGGCGGTCGAGACTGTAATTGGTATTATGACGTGGGATCTACAAACATGGTTTCGTTTTGGCCACACGAATATGGATTAGTTGTTTAATTCTGTTTTGTGTCTACCAACCTGCCAACCTGCCAGACAGAATGTTGGCAGCTTTTTTCTAATGCCCTATTGTATATTTAATTACAATGATTGTGATGTCTTACATATTAATTAACTATAGTTTTAAAGAAGCAGTAATGAATAGAAGATTAGTGTTTAGTTTTTTCTCTTCAAAATAGATGGTTAGATGAGTGATAGCAAAGACTCCATCTCACTCTTATAGAGCTTTGTGTTTTTTATTTTTTGTTTGTTTGTCAGCACTGCACAGGCCGCAGGGTTTGAAACTCTTTTTTTACCCTCAAACTGATCCAACTTAGAACTGTATCGTTTTTGGAATGAATCGGTTGGACCGATTTTGAGAAATATCACCTCAAAATTTCTAAAAACCATATAAGATTGGGCTGGGCAAGAAAATGTGAGGAATAAAATCTCTCAAAAATATACACATTATCACCATTTTCCATGTACCGGTAATTTGAATCAGTCGTTTTGAAGAAAAAATTCAATCGAATGTTTTTATTCATCAAATATATGAAAATAGCAACAGACTTATGTTGCCATGATTCACTGCTCTCTAGATTCGATATTTGCCCAACAATGAAGTATTTTTTATATGCATCAAGGTGTGTAAAATACCAGAGTCGATAAAGTAAAAAAAAATAGAACTTCTTCAACGACTTTTATTATACCTTATTCTGATATCTCGCTCACCTTACAACGTATTGCTATTAATATCCCTGGAAACGTATTATTAGTACCAGTGGGTCCCATCGTGTAAAACATGACCTTGAAAGACCTGAAAAACAGTATCGTAGAGACTGACGAATGAGGGACAGAATGAAGAAGCACATTGACGCACAGTGGAACCTCTTTTATACGCTTTTCAGGGAACCAGACTAAAAAAATGTATCAACGTGAAAAACTTATTAATGATACTATTTAACATGGGTTGGGTCAAAAAATGAAACTTATAAATGTAATAAATGTATAAACGAGAAACTTATAACAGAGGTTATACTGTATTATTAGTATAACTACTTTAACAAATAATCATAATCACTTGACGTTGTTGAATGATATACGCAGTCCTCGGCTGTGTGGTGTTGAACATTGAATAAACACAATTACACACTAACACTGTCAGCTACGTGGTAGGAGTAGCAGTGGGTTGGTTATGGGGAGGGGAGGGGGGAAGGATTCATCAACCCGTGGTCAGGGGACCAGACTAAAGAAGTGTATAAATGTCAAAAACTTATCAATGGAACTATTCAACCGGCACAGTAGCTGAGTGGTTAGCTCACTTGCTTCGTGATCCGGGAGGTGAAGGGACATATCGGACCCGGTTCGATCCCCGCCACCGTCCATCTTTACAGGGGTTTTTCGTGGTTTCCCTCTTTAGTCTAGGCTAATACCGGGATGGTTCCCACAATATAGGCCACGACCGCTTCCTTCCCACTATCCTTCCCATTACCCATAAAAAACCTTCATCTCATCATCCCATCAATCATTCATCTGACGCCAATAGATCTTGGTAATCATTACAGTGCGTCGTTAAAACCCAATAAAAAAAAATAAAAAAAAATAAACTATTCAACATGTAGAGCATATGGGTTGGATCAAAAAATAAAACTTAAAAATGTAATAAATGTATGAACAAGAAACTTATAACAGAGGTTCTATTGTTTAGTAACAGTTTGTTGAATACATCATAATTAATTATTTCCTTAAGAGGCCGCAGGCGCTCGTATTTCACGCCGCAAACTCTCACGGCCGTAATTTTTGTGATATCAATATGAGTGTTTTTGCATTCTGTTAGTAATTGAAAAACGAAGGTTACCGTGAATACAGAATTTTGAATAAAAAATTTGTGATTTTTCAAATTCTTCAAATGGAAAATGAAAAAATTTCTAATTTACGAAAACCTAGATACATATTTTCTAATACCGAAAAAAAACATAGAATGTGAAATTTATCAGAAGTGTGAGCTAGGGAATTAACGGCGTTTATGTGAATCTGAGTTCGGCGGGCTAGTCTACGGGTTGCGCCTAGCACACGATGCATGTTAAACTCGAGTTTGAAGCGAGCGAACAACGAGCCCGTGTAGAGCGCCTGCGGCCTCTTAAAACTGGTAAGACTAAGCATTCAACATATGGCTGAAATTATATAGTTTAAGGCGTCCCCAGTCTCCCCAGGGCAAAAAGGTCCCATCAGGATGATTTCACAAGTATAAATGATCATAAAATGCTTGAAGCGCAAAATAAAGAATCAACAAATACATCTTCTGTACCAGAATATACCTTTGCAATCTTTGACAGAAACACTTGATATTTTTCCATCGATTTTCATCACACAGCATAACGTTAGGTGTACATACAAATAATATGTAACGTAATGTTGATGCTTATTTATGTATGGATAGTATTTCTAAAGACATGAATAAGTCCTTCAACTCGAACTTCAGTGGACGCAAAAAAAAATGCTGAATTATAAAAATTTCAATAATTGAAATATGCAACATAAGTTGAAATACCAAATTATAATTACAATAAATGAATTTAAATTACAGCAGAATATGAACCATCAAAGTTTGAAATACAGTAATCAAGGTTCACTTTTATAGCGTTACTTACTTTGATTTGTGTATCACTTTCTTTGTCGTAGAAAATAACTTTTTCAACGCATTTTGAATGTTTTGGTTTTGAAATGTATCCTATGCATTTGCCAAATGTTGTCAAGATGATTATTGGTGTTCAACGATCCCACCAACGGCTAGGTTATACGGGGGAGACAATTTTCACTTCTTAGGTAACTGAAGCAACGTAAACAAGAGTGGACAGTCACTGGCATGCCTGTCAATAACATACTAGGAAAATATAGAAGCGTCAGCATTAGTTCAATAAAAGCAATGAATTAAACAATATGTACATGAAAAAATTATATATATTTTGTTATTCTCTAAAATGTTGTTATTGATAATTTGTTTTATATTTTAATTAATTGATTTTTATTCTGTGTTTTTGCAATCTTTTAATGTAAGACAGAGTCTGAATAAAGATATCCGCCGCTGACCAAGTTGGTTTCAGGAATGAAAAGGTATAATCAATGAATATTAATGAATAATCATTCAAAATGTTTTATTGTATAAACCTTACAAAGAATATATGGCTCAATTTGGAAATTTTATTGAATATAAAACTAAGTGAAAACTTCATGGAATGCTTTTGAGTTGCAAAACTGAAGGCTCGTTCCCCCTTTGAAATAAGAAAGTAGTCCTATATTTGTGCAAACATGAGCAAAATACTGAAATAATTTTGCCAAAAAATAAATATTTAATAATCAAAATATGTACAGGATAGTATCTCGAAACACTTTTGAAAGTTACGGTCTTAAAAAACTTTCGTAAGATCAAAAAATTGATGACATTTTTACGTGTTTCATCTCTGCGTTTTATCTACGGGCTCTCCACTATGAGTAGACCTTTCTCTACAGTGAAACCTCTATCCATCGTTTTTCAAGGGACCAGGAAAATAAAACTATCCATGCAGGAAAACGATCCATCCATGAAAATTTAACAATGATTATATGGGAGTGGAGTGAGAAAAGAAATGAAACAAGCAGGAAAACGATGGATCCGGGAACGATGCGTAGAGATTTCACTGTACTCATATACCTTGGTAAGCTGGTGTTCTTTCTTCTCCCATTCACCCAATTCATCCACAGTGAAACCTCTTCAAGTTATAGGTAAATATGAACTAGGAAAACGCTATATACGCGTTGTTAGACGAGCGGGAAGTAAGAGTATGTCGACTTCATTGCCAAACTTTTGCCTAAATTCGTCAATTGGGTAACATTTTAGTCATAAATGGGTAAAGACGGCTTCGAGTGTTACCAATTTACCACATTTCATGTTTTTTCTTCAAAATGGCTGACCCGATCAAGCTGAGAATCTCCAGAAATATGTATCAAGATGTTATTCAACTTCACACAAAATTTCAATTTTTTTGAAAATAAAATTTTTTAATTTTTTTTCCGCCGTGTTATTCTAACGGGTATTTTTGAAATTTCTAAAATTCATAAAAATAAAAGTTACAACCCGATGATGCCACAAAACTATACAGATCTAAGTTAGATAAGGAACCATGATAAAAAAAAGTTTGAAGTTGATATCTGTAGCCGTTTGACCTGTGGAGAACCGACAAAAAAACATAAAAAAAACAAACATAAAAACGAACACCAATTTTTTTCAGTATGTCAAATTGAATCCTCGCTAAAGCTCGTCTAATAAGCATATAAGTTATATTGTGGAATATGTAAATTGTGTACCGATTTCCTCGATAGAGGGTTTAAGGAATAAACACTACTACTACTACTACTTCTACTACTATGAACCGTTCCCAGATCCATCGTTTTCCTGCTTGTATCATTAATTTTTTCTCACTCCACTCCCATATAATCAATTTTTAATTTTCCTCGATGGATGGTTTGATTTTCCTGGTCCCTTAAGAAACGATCGATAGAGGTTTCACTGTATAGTGTATTTTGTTATGCAAAGTTGGTATCAAAGATCGACGACAATATCCACGCCCCGCCTGGTGTATATGTTTCCATGCGGTCGGTATCAAGCGTCTACGATGACGTGCTCTCCTTTATCGACGCCAAAGTGCACCTTGCCCGCCTGCTGGTACGCCCACGACATACGATCAGACGTGAACGCGTAGCCCACTTGCCCGCTACGCGTCACCGTTACGGCGCCTGCCGTGTTACCGACACGTTTCGTCATCGCTTCGCATGCCAGTCGTGTCGCCTCGGTGGCTGAATTACCTGGAACAACACGATAAAACAAATTACACGCTTGAATATTGCATAGATATATATACTACCGAGCAAGATGCATTGAGGGTTGCGTTGGTTTGCCGGCTGGAGATGGTGACTTCCATAATTCGAAAACACGTTCCATTTCCTGAGTACTTTTCAGAGTAATATTGATCGCTGCCTCTATCTAGTGTTGTTTTGTAGAAACGGCTGATAGGCAGGCCAACTTGATGACAGCTGTTATTAGCTGAGGTGACGCAGACGTAAAGTAAGTTTCTTTTATCACCACTTATCTACGCACGGTCAATTGTTCTTCAAACGTGGCTCGTGAATTGGAACATATTTTTAACATGGGAGGGATACAAAGTGAGGACACCATCTCCAACCGGCAAACCAACGCAACCCTCAATGCATCTTGCTACCAAGATACGTTAATCAAAGTTGAGGAAGCGAACATATTTGTGTCAAGCAGTAACTTCACATCGCTTTGCAAACCGGGAAGTTTCCGCCATATTCGATATATATATTAGTGATAATATAGAATGTCTTGCTTAGATTCTATCTGTAAATGTCCCTTACTGTACTTTCAGTGATCAAGGTTACAAAAAGTGATTCGTTGACATAGTGACTGTGGTCGTGAGGCCTGTAACGAATCAACGAGTGGATGATACCTTGTCCTACGAGCGCGAGGATCTGCGTGGCGAGACAGACGCGCATGATCGACTCTCCGTGACCCGTGGCCGAGACGGCACCAGACGCGTCGTCACAGTAGGTACCACAACCTGGACAAAAAACACCCCATGTAAGTACCACAACCTGGACAAAAAACACCCCATGTAAGTACTACAACTAGAACAGAAACCTGAGAGGAAGGGTAGTGATTTCGTAGCTCGGCTGTCGAGTGGTTCAAGACACGACAGTTGTGTAAATTGATCATTTGCAGCAGTCACAACACGATGTAGTGATACCAACAAACTTTATTAAAATACAAAGAAGGTGTACCGACTTGTGTCTTCAAAGTGAAATATTTCCGGGGTCAGAATCTGAGTCCAGGGTCCCAATTGCCTGTAGCACAACTATCGCTTTTATATGGAACTATACATGATAAACAATGTCACCGGTACCGTAGCCATTCTAATCCACATCTAGTTCACAAAGGAATCCGCTAAATCGCGACAGGCAATCGGTACCTTTGGCTCTGAACTGACCGCAAGAAACCACAAATGCCGTCCATGTTATTAATATGAGAGTTGGTACACCTTCTTTATATTATGATAAAGTATGTTGGTATCACTACGTCATGGTCAGAACGTACGAGAACGAAGTCAACGGTCGTCAACGTATCACGGTGGCAGTGACGGCTTACCGAGCAATGGCGAGTCGCCAACGCGACCTGCCATCTTGCCAGTCGTGCCGCCTGTCGAAGTGGCGACTGCGACGTGGCCGTTGGCATCGACCGCGACGGCGCCAACTGTGCCGACACCACCCCGGGGACCCTCCATCAGGGCTGCCTCGCTAAACACGACAGAAAAAAATCAAAAACTTGTTTCAAGCTTATATATCATACCTGCCAGAATTTCTATTTGAATGCTGCAGCGCCCAATAGTAAGCGGTACGTCACCCGTACTAAAGATTTAAAAAAAATCAATTCTGGCACTGACAAGATGTATATAATATGTTATGTCTACAGCAAACTAAACCACAAGAAACTAAGTGGCGTAGCTTATAAACAATACACCGCAACCTCAAGACTTCAAAACATTCAATAAAATCCCATTACAGGCTATTTAGATTTATAATAATTAAACATGAATAGTGAAAATGTGATAATATATGATATACCGTATATGATAAGGTATGAGTAGGGCCTATAAAGTTATGTGATAAGTATCAACTATGTTGTAAAAGTACTAGGAAAACGCTATATAAGTATTGTTAGACGAGCGGAAAGTATAAGTATGTCGACTTCTTTGCCAAACTTTTGCCTAAATTCGCCAATTGGGTGACCTCCAAATTATAAATGGGTAAAAACTGCTTCGAGTGGTACCAATTTAGCACATTTCATATTTTTTCTTCAAAATGGCTGACCCGATCAAGCTGAGAATTTCCAAAAATGTGTATCAAGATGTAATTCAACTTCACACAAAATTTCATTTTTTTTTGAAAATAAAAATATTTTAATTTTTTTCCCGCCGTGTTATTCTAATGGGTAATTTTGAAATTTCTAAAATTCATAAAAATAAAAGTTATCACCTGATAATGCCACAAAACTATACAGATCTTTGTTGGATGAGGAACCATAATGAAAGGAAGTTTGAAGTTGATGGCTGTAGCCGTTTGACCTGTAGAGAACCGACGAAGAAACATAAAAAAAAAAAAAAAAAAAAAAAAAAAAACATAAAAACGAACACCAATTTTTTTCAATATGTCAAATTGAATCCTCGCTAAAGCTCGTCTAATAATAGATACAAAAGATCGGCCAGTTTATAGAGGAGCGAGCCAAAAAAAAAAAATGCGA
Organism: Brachyptera risi; assembly: GCA_964007535.1. NCBI lineage: Eukaryota > Metazoa > Arthropoda > Insecta > Plecoptera > Taeniopterygidae > Brachyptera > Brachyptera risi. The sequence goes on along the minus strand of OZ023335.1, from coordinate 25,886,726 downwards.
TAATACAGATGTAACGTTGGCCTATATGATGAAATGATAAACAGGATATGGAGGTATATGATGATATATGTGATCTGATTTAATTTTCAAAATATTTTAGTTTGTTCAAAAGCAATCATGGAATTTGTAATCAAAAGATGAATTAATGATATCACACTCGAGCATTCACGTGAACGGTAATGTAAATCGTCCGAGTGAATATCGAGCGATAAAACCAACGTACCCGAGCTTAGAGTTGGCTCCTCCCATCTTCTTTTTGTAATCCAACGCCTGTTGAGCTGTCGGCGTTACCAACTGCGAGGCAGGGATATCGGGAACACCCTGGGCATTGGCAAACCTGAATGGTAAACAATATATGGTAAAATAACGGTAAACTGTAGTTGGAAGAAATACAAATAAGCTCTTCGGAGTTCCACTCCACCACGCTTATGATGATAAGATAATTTTTGGACAAGCAAATGCAAAGATCTCTATCTTACTCTTAAGCTGGGTTCCCATAACGATTTTTTCACGTGACGTCCGTTGAAACATCGGACGGCTTCGTTGATGTAAAATAGATCGTGTTCCCATGCCGTTTTTCTCACGTCACTTCACGTATGCATTCTACTGGCAAAGACTTCAACTTTTTGAGGATAACAATCAAATTTAAAAGGTCGAATATTGGGTCGAACAGATCACCGCCTTCGCGAGTTCTAAAAATATCCAAATCGTGCCGTGCCGTCCCGTGACGGACGTGAAAATGTTGGAGTTGGCTCTACTTTGACGGTGAAAAATCGTTACCTCCCTCCGTTGTTTTTACTTGCGCGTGATTGGTGGAAAGTTGACGTCGGCCGATGTTTCAACGGACGTCACGTGAAAAAATAGTTATGGGAACTTTGTGAGTTTTTTTTTGTGTGCACCTGCTGCACAGGTCGACAAGAAACTTTTCTGTATACGTAGAATTATCCAATTTTAAACTACAGTCGAGCCCGCATATAACGAATTTCAAGGGAAATAAAAATCTGTTCGTAAAAACAGAATTTCGTTATAGAGATTTATTGCTCTTTTCCATAACAGCACTTGAATTTTAGAGATTTACAAAGATAGGCCCACATTTACGACTTAGGCCCTAGTATAGTACTGTATTAGGTGACATATTATCATCGCATCGTATCATCACTTGGTATGTTTGTAGAAAGTAATAGAAAACAACAATGTCCTTTCATAAAGAACTTATCATCTGCTATCACATGACACCACCACTCCCCACTTCTCGTGTTTTATTTCCTAGGTTACAGGACACTATCACGAATGGAAATGAAGGAATGTAAACAAAAAACAGATGAACAAAGTCATTGAAGATGTCACCATCACGTCATTATTTAGCGCGCGTTGAGCGAATGTTTGGATTTGTCCGTTCCACTTTTCGCGGGACGGGGAGGGAGGGGGTGCAGCAAGAGTTATGACCAAGTGCTGTACGCGTCACCAGCTGCTACGATGTAGCCTACAGTCCGTTCAAAATAAATGTAACCTGAAAATAAATTCACGCAAAATGCTCCGATTTTCAAATATTTTGTTGGAAATAGCTGAAAATAATGAGCAAAATATGCTGTAAAGTGACAAAAAATTCGTAATAACCGAATTTTGAAATATAAATCACTTCGTTATAGGTCTTTATTTAACATTGTAAGGATAGGAGATTTGAAGGGGAATGGTAATTAATTTGTAAAAACCGAAATTTCGTTAAAACCGAGTTCGTTATATGTGGGCTCGACTGTACTTAGTTCTTGGGTCACATCGGTTGGATTGTTTCTAATTTCCCTCAACTATGCAAATTTTTTAGCTCTTCTTAAAAAATTATCCCGTCTTCCTCTCTCTTCGTTTCTCGTCATTACACGCAATCGTCTGCGTCACGATTACCTCTTAGCGCCGGCGCCCACCAACAGCACGTGATTGGTCTTGTCCATGACGAGACGCGCCACGTCGACGGGATGCTGAACGTTCTTCAGCGCTCCAACCGCGCCGGCTCGTAGCGTGGTGCCCTCCATGACGATAGCGTCCATCTCCACTTCCCCGTCCTCATTGAGCACCGCGCCCTTACCTGCGGACACGCAACCGAGGTAAGCTGGTGGGTAGACAACAAGATGCATTAAGGGTTGCGTTGGTTTGCCAGTTAATTGGAGATAGTGACTTCACTAATTCGAAAACACGTTCTATTTTCCGAGTATATTTCTGAGAACCAATGATCGCTGCTCTATCTAGTGTTGTTTTGTAGAAATGGCTGATAAGCTGGCAAACTTGATGACGGTTGTCAATAGCTGATCCGACATGAACGTAAAGTTAGTTTCTTTTATCACTACCTATCTACGCACGGTCGATAATTTTTAAAACGTGGCCCGTGAATAAGAACATATTTTCAGCACGGGAGGCATAGGAAGTGACAACACCATCTTCCGGAAGCAAACCAACGCAACCCTCAATGCATCTTTGTAAAAATAACAATCGTCATAAAAGTGATTATATTTCAAAGTGCTTTAGTCTTGTGTTTCTAATTTTTCTTGATGTTTTAATACATATGGTGTTGTTCGATCATGCTTTTGACGAGGTGTCAAAGTTCTACAAACGTCTGAACGGTTGAAAGCCCTGAAGAGCGCAAGTGTCTCCGGAGTTCTCGCACCTCTGGGCTTTCGCCTTGCCAGCCTTTACCTGCATTGAATATCGGATCATCCTCCATGACACGCACAGCTTCTATGACCGCATCCAACGCACTGCCTCCTTGCATTAACACTTGGTATCCCCTCCGCACAGCCAACTGCGTCCCCTTCTTCTTTCCCTCGACGCTGCTATCCGGGATATCTCCCGCTCCGCCGTGTACCAGGACCACCGGGATAGACATCCTGTCGGAATACGAGTTGCTTTACGACACGAGCGGGTAGAGGAATTTTACTGGGTACGGTCATGTCTTGGTACGCTTATGCGATACGTTGTGAAGAATAATTCCTATATCGGTCGCTGAACAATATCGGTGAATGAAAAAAATCATTCTGACCCATGACCTTTAGCAAAATGTATTTCTATAATATTTAGAGAGTGAAAATAAGTTGCTGGTTGTGGGAATCGAACCCTATCAGCCAGCTCAGCAGCCGATATAATAATACAGTACATACTAAAATATTTTTATCTCTCAAGCTATGGTCGGTGAATGAAAAAAATCATTCTGACCCATGACCTTTAGCAAAATGTATTTCTATAATATTTAGAGAGTGAAAATAAGTAGCTGGTTGTGGGAATCGAACCCTATCAGCCAGCTCAGAAGCCGATGTAATAATACAGTACTTACTAAAATATTTTTATCTCTCCGGCTACGGTCTTGATTTGAATGAATCTTCCACCAACATTTTTTGTTAAAGTGTTCGACATGACACATTTTTTTTTTCATATACTGGTTTATATTTTCAAATAATGTTTGTTATTGAACATTGTATTTTCAAAATTTTCAACATTGCATACTTTAATACAGGATAAAAGTTTTATTATTGCAACAATCAACTTGAGATATTTAGTTGTTGACAACTTCATTTGTTGACACAAAATAGAAAAAAATATCCAGGTGCTTAGATGATTAAATTACAATTTTTTTAGTGTTGCTCATCAAAAAAAGTCGATTGCTTATACATTTCTACAGTTTACATTTGGATTACAAATGTAATTACTTTTACATTTGAATAACAATTGAGCCCACTTTAATTATTGTATTGTATTGTTATTATTCACTACAATTGCGCAGGTTTGCGCGATGGCAGCTGTTTCTTATTGTTGAGCCTCTTTTGTTTCCGCGATGAGCAACACATAGCTCAGCATGCTGTAAAAATTTCATGCTTATCTGTCCAGTAATTCATGAATCATCTTGTAATTATGATATTTAAATACCAATTTTGAGAAACAATCATTAATTTTTTCATCAAACAATATTGTATTGTCATTTTGCTCTATTTATTAATATGTTATTTCCATTTTTATATTATTCTGTGTCTAATGGGCCACCTTCTGTAAGGCAGAGACTTTATTTTTCATGAATAAAGTATTCACACAATCAAAGAAACATAAGTGTTAGAGTGGGAAAACTCCACCTTGAAATAATTTTAATAAATGAAATAAAGAATATAATTATTTAAATGAACTCTTTGCAATATAACAAAAAACATAATAAATATCATAATAATAAAATCCGTCCCACTATCCAAACTACTGTAGTCATAAAAAAGATCATATTGAAAAAAAAATATGGGAAAAAAATAAGTCAAGGGTCAAATATCTTGTGGGTTGATTATATAGGCCTAACTTTATGAGTCGGGATAGCTAAAAAAATATGTCTAGGGCTACCCTCTTAAGCTCTGTGTGGTCAACCATACCATTCAATGACACTTGTGTTGCTCTAATTGGTGACCTTTAGTTGCAATCATTGTTGCACGCGCACAATTAGCCACTGCCTTCAAGATGCAAGGTCAACCTTACTTCTACGATTGTTTGTAATGCATCTAGGTCGAGAAATTAATAATGCGGATTGACTTAGGCCCGGTATTACCAAGTCCAGTTAGTATTTATTTGAGAGTTGGAGAAAACAAATACCACAGGTAACCATGACGATAACAAGTTTGAACTGTCAGATAAAAGCTAACTGGACTTGGTAATACCAGGCCCTAGAACCTTTCTATTAAGATTTTTTGAAATATAGGCCTACCGGTATCTAAAAATATATCTGAGGCAACCCTATCAGAGTGGAATGAATCTAAAAAAGGGACATTCAGCTTGCATGGTTTTGTTCGAAATACACCAATAAATTTCAAGTTGTACATTTCATTGATCAAGGATCGCATTTTATGAATAATAAAATGTGTGGATCACAATGAATATTGATGAAAGTACAAAAATATTATTCGTAACAAAGGGTAAGAGTAATACCGGTAATAAATAACTAATAAGAAGTTGATATCCACTAATTAATGTAATTGGGTATAGCTTGGTCAACAAATTTATTATTTGTAAAACAGGACAGAACTGGTTTATAGTTAGTTTAACCCTTAGTTATCCATGCTTTTTCTTTCAGTTTCAATGAATGGTAGTCTAATACCAAAATTAATTGATAACATAGCTAGCTAGGGGTTTATTTACCAACTGGCCATTAATACTAATTAATTAATTATATATTATACCTATTATAATCATACTCACATTTCAGTAGACCAAATATAAGAAGATACGAACAGTACAACTAAATATTTCAGTTGCTAGACAGGATGTCTACCAGGCTCAGCACCAATCAAGTATAAAAATGTAAATGGAGACCAAATGTATGAGAATATATTCAGAAGTCTATGCCCTTTGACCTCGAGACATTTTAGGACACATTCAAGGTTAAAAACATTAAACCGTATTATGTAACCCAGTTTGGATAAGGAGATACCGTACATAATACAAGTCTTCAAGCAGAGAATAAATAGAACTGTCACAAACATATGACATTGGGATGATGGAGATAAGGGCAACCAATCAGAGTGAAGTAAACATCAAACAGGATGGAAGATTTGAAAATAGAATGTCATTAGCACGGTGAAGTAAACATAACTGTACTGTATAAGAGAATAGAGGAGATGATATATATTCGAGAAACTTTTCATAATTAAAGTTCTAGAACAAAAGAAATACCGGAGAATGTAGCCACTATCCGTTTTTTTTTTAAATTTTTTTAATGATGGTATTTGTTATTTTAGACGGTAGAGGTTGAGAAAATGAATATTTTAGATCCAATTACCTACATTATTAAAAATAATAAAAAGAATGGGGCGTAAGAGAATAGAGGAGATAATATGTATTTTAGAAACTTTTCATGATTAAAATTCTAGATCGAAAGAAATACCGGAGAATATAGCCACTATCGGCTTTTATCTTATTATTTTTTTTTTTAATAATAGTATTTGTCATTTTAGACAGTAGGGGTTGAGAGAATGAATATTTTAGACGTAACCTCTACGCATCGTTCCCAAGTATATTGTTTTCCTGCTTGTATCATTCATTTTTCTCACCCCATTCCCATATAATCAATGTTAAATTTTCCTGGATGGATCATTCTCCTGCATGGATAGTTTCATTTTTCTGGTCTCTTGAAAAACGATGGATCGAGGCTTGTAATTAAATTACTAAAAATAATAGAAAGAATGGAGCCTATATAAAATAAATCTTATGAGAAGATTACAAATCTAAATCTTGTTACACAGAATAAATAACTAATATCACTCTCTACTCTACTGTGACCAAGGCAATAGCCAAAACCTCGTGTAACTTTCATCTCTGTGTTCTATCAACGGGCTTTCCACTATGAGTAGGCCTTTCTCCACTCATGAATCTCGGTAAGCTGCTGTTCTTTCTTTGCCTTTCACCCAATTCATATAATTACTAATTAGTTAGATCAAATATCAAGTTTGAAAAAAATTATCTATGATAAAATCCTAACGAATTGTCGTGACTATTGCACAGCATGATTGATTAGTTGTCTAACTGGATAATCAAATCTATTTTTCAACTATATTTGGCTCTAATATTTGTGATTACAATATTGTTTATAAATTATTACAAACATAATCTGTGTAATTATTCTCAAAGATATTTCAAGCACAGATTCAAAGCACTCGTACAAGAAAGATAGGAAACAGATAGTCGTAACCACAAAGAAGTTAACAGGAAAACAGAAGATACTACCGGTACCAACATGACAAGAAAAAGAAACACATGCATTGATTTTGCAAGAATATGTACCTTGCAAAAAGTTTTTTATTTACAAGAATTATCACAGATGTAAGCTAAAGTGTACGGATACTGAAAGACATTTGAACGTGACTAGGTTTAAAGTTTATAATAGATTCAAATTAGTTACCTATAATTATGATTCTTTTTATAATGGCTTTAAGAGTGTTCAATGGACATTATTAAAATATGCTGTGGGCCTATATTTCTTGGTTTAATCTCACCAATCAATATGCCTTCACAAGTAAATAATAATAAAAAAAAAAAAAATGGTGAGTGAGATTGAATTATATGATCTTGACCGTTCTCTCCCTCAGAGCCTTACAATTCTTACGAGTGGCAAAATTGAAAGAAACCATACAAATTAAATGGATACTGGAGTGAAAATAATACTGAAAATACAGAGGGATGAATAATTTTCTGGCAGTAAATATAAAATCAAAGTTTCCTTTTATTTGGAATATATCAAGACTGTTATTAATTTTTCCAAGGATATTACAATACGTACCAGTATGTCACATTTCTCCGTAAGCCCACTGAACACTCAAAAAACAAAAGTAAAAAAGCTGTTTGGTAAATCGTAACTGAAATAGTATTATTCTTTGTGAAAATGACGTTTTCTCATAGATTTATATTCTTTCTATCGTTCGAATACGCATTTGGAAGTATTTGTGTTCTAATATTTTTCAACCCACCTAAACATTCAGATTTCTCGGTGAAGATGGGTTGTATGGGATTGTGGAGGGTTAAGATGAGCGTTACGTCGTAATAGCAGATCAAAACCTGATCCAACGACACCCACAAAAACCAAGAAATCCGGAGTTGAAAACTAATAAAGTAACTAATATATAGAGAGACATGTAAATATAGCTTCTGGTAGTTCTTTTCATAGCATTTAGAATTTGAAAAGTAGCACTTTGGTGAATCTATTATTTTGAAACATCGTGTTTTGTAGCGTAACAATGTTTTGTGGAGTAACAACAGTACGGTACAGGTAAAACCACTAGATAACGTACAATAGGTATACAAGAGAAACACCCCAATTGATATTTTCCAGGGAAATAGTCTCCGCAAGCGGATTAAGCCTACCACCTGCATTTGCAATTGCATTTTTTTTCAAATTCCCCAACTACCATAACTTCATTCGTTCACACCTCAATTGGAATAATTGTGGTAAAAATAGCATCTATAATGCTTCTATTCTGAATATAGCGTAAACATAGCCAATACATTGAAACGTAGTGGATTCAGACGTTTGTAGCGCTTTGTCGCCTTTTCAAAAACACAATAGAAGAACATCAAACCTATTTAAATATTAAGAAATATCAGAAAAACTTGTGAAAAACACTTTTAAATTTCATTGCTTTTATAGCAATTGCTATTTTTACATGTCTCTAGGCCTACTGATATTTATATATTTATGAGCATCAACTTCTTCTCCAAAATCTCACCAAATCAACCCAAAATCTACGAAAAAACAAACAAAATTTTCACAAGTAGAAAATATTTTTTAGCACAGTTTCCAACGCACTTTGACCAAACTTATAAAAAGAACCATAAGAAACTGAGCAAATATCCAGGTAATAACAATAAAATGGGTGAAATTCAGTACCGGCATTATTGTCATCATTCACTCCCTCCCCCTCCCCAATCGCCCGCCGAAATCCGCGTCTAGTTCAAGTTGACTGCCGGACCCAGCCGCTTGTGCTCCCACGGGCTCCAGGGATCCGTGCCCCGAACCGTCGTTTCCAACGGAGCGGAGTAGATGTCGTACGTCAGCTCCGCGATCCCGATCTCCGAGTCGGTCTTTGCCTTCTTCGTCGCGTCGTCCACCGCCTTCTTCACGTCTCCCTCCAATTTCTACGACGAGACAGAAACCGACGATTCATCATGTATTTATTTCAATGATGCTCAGACACTTGACGGCCGGGTTCCTACTTCCGGGCCGGGGTTTTTCCTGGTTATATTGCACCGAACCTGCGTTCAGATAGCCTTTCTTTAGCTTTTTTTAGATAGCATTCATAGCATAAATAATACAGTAGAACCTCTGTTATAAGTTTCTCGTTTATACATTTATTACATTTATAAGTTTTATTGTTGATCCAACTCATATGCTCCACATGTTGAATAGTTTCATTAATAAGTTTTTCACGTTACTACATTTTTTTTAGTCTGGTCCCCTGAAGAACGTATAAAAGAGGTTCCACAGTGAATGGTTTTATTGTATTGATATATTATTTTACTTGATGTTAAAAAAAAATGTGCCGATATTACTTTTATTCAGCATTCAGAGGTTCGTCGTGAATTTGACACATGTAGACTAGAACGATGTTTTAGGATAACAGCTGACTGTATTTCATCATTTTCCAATACATAAGCGTATTCTATGAGCTGAAAGAAATTGTTTCTCAATCTATCCCCCAGATGGCAGTACACGTGCCATGTCAATATGACGTAATTTTGTCGAGATATAGAATGGAACGTTTTGGAATGTGTGAGGACACGTATATGCGCCAGCGGCTTGTGGAACATCATCGCGGTGGACGCGTATTTGCGCCAGCGGCAGTGTGAGTTTTCAACTATATTTCCAGCACACACCTATGATGTCACACAAATATTGACTTGGCTCATTTTAACGAAAAATAAACTGATTATCAAATATTCAAAACATTATTTTTGAGAATTTTGAGAACCATCAAGCTTACCTTGAGTTTTTCCTAGTGAAAGTCGTGCCCAGGAATGCATTCCGGGCAACGATCATGCTTACCTTGAGTTCTTTCAAGCTAAAGTCCTACCCAGGAATATACCCTCAAACGACCATCAAGCTTACCTTGAATTCGTTCAAGCTGAAGTCCCACCTAGGAATACACCCTCAAACGACCATCAAGCTTACCTTGAGTTCGTCGGCCGTGACGAGGGCGGAGGACGTGATGCGCTCCTTGAATGACGTGATGGGATCGCGCGTCTGCCGCACCTCCTGCACCTCGTCCCTGGTCCGGTAGCTGGTGCCGGGATCGGACATCGAGTGGCCGCTGTAACGGTAGGTGACGGCCTCGAGCAACATCGGGCCCTTGCCGCTGACGCAGTGGTCGATGGCCATGCGCGTCGCCTCGCGCACTGCCAGCACGTCCATGCCGTCAATCTGCCGAGCAATGACAATTTGAATTAGTGTCGTTTTAATTAGTGTCGTGATTCGCGCCGATTGGCATTCCTTGAGAGTCGATTCAGCAAAATATCAGTTTTTTGGGTTGATAACTTTTGAACGGTATAAAATATCAAAATTCTAATACGCGAGAAACACAGATAATTATTATAATAGCTTTAAGATGATACAAGCAATAACTATTTGAGTCATGTCGCACAACTGTCAAACGTATACAGCTGAAAAAAACACATCTTTTAGCTGTATTACGCTTGACAGTTATGCGACACGACTTGCATAGTTATAACTTATATCATCTCTGAGCTATTATAATTATCTGTGTTTCTCGCGTATCAGAATTTTCCTATACTGTTCAAAAGTTATCACCAAAAAACTGATATTTCGCTAAACCGACTCCCGTGGACTCTTAATTCGTCGTATTATGCTATGAAACATGTGTCGTCTTCACAGAGATGTCTGTCCAATCGAACGTTTGGTTGAAAGTGAGGATAAATACACGAATTACTGAATTACACGAATTACGGCTTACTGAACCTAGCTTCGTTGGACGAAATGACCACAACCTAAAGATAAATCTACCAAGATACAACACCAACGTAGGTCTCCAATCTTTTCTTGGTAGATCCATTTGCCTCTGGAATGATCTTCCTCAAGAAAAAATGGAAACCTTACCTAAATCCTCTGCTTTTAATACTATTTTATCAAATCTATAGTGTTATATTCCAATATGACACCTTCTACTCTTTTGTTCTACACCTACGAAATAGGTACGAGGCTTTCCGATGAATAATCCTACTGACGCAGATCGATAACTAATCCAACGTCTGATGATTGGCGGCATTCCTGGACCCCTATTCCTGAGATAAATGAAATGTGAGAAAAATAAAAATGAGTGAGAAGACGATTATCTCACTTAAAATGGCTGATTTGTAATGGTAAATCGGCCATTTTAAGTGAGATAATAATTTTCTCACTCATTTTTGTTTTTCTCACATCTCATTTATCTCAGGAATAGGGGTCCTGGTACCAAATAAAAAAAATAAAAAAAAATTGAACGAAATTTTCTCGAAATCAATACCGTTCAATACCCTTAATTTAACAATCTTAGATCTGCGCAAATTGAAATGAAGAACTGCATTTTTGAAGTTTAGAACTGCGCACTAATATAGCCCCTGGTTGGTCCATTCCGCACTCACCCAGATGCCGGGAATGTAGTCGCCGCGCGTGTAATACGACGTGTTGGCCGAACCGCGTTCCGCGCTCGTCCCCATGCCGTAGCCGTTGTTCTCGCAGACGAAGATGCACGGCAGGTTCCACAGCTTGGCCATGTTGTACGCCTCGAAGATCTGCCCCTGGTTGGCCGCACCGTCGCCGTACAGCGCTATGCACACGCCGCCTGTGCCCAGGTACTTGGCGGCAAATGCAACGCCCGCTCCCAGAGGCACCTGGTGAGTGAAATGTGCAATCAGATATATTCATGTTCATTTATATAGTGAAACCTCTATGCATCCTTTTTCAAGGGACCAGTAACTATCCGTGCAGGAAAACCATCCCTCCAGGAAAATTCAACATTAATTATGTAGGAGTGGGGTAAGGAGAAATGAATGATAGAAGCAGGAAAATGATGGATCCGGGAATGATGCATGGATCTTTCACCGTATTTGTTCATCTATGTTCATTCCATGAACGTCCCACGAATGAATGACATGAACTTTCCATGAATAACGTCCCGTCATTCAATTCCATATGAATTCATAACAATATTTCTACTCATTCATTAATTATATAATCATGGTATCTACCAGTTTATTACTTATTTATTCTCTTCCTGCGTAACTTCTTCCAGGCAGCCCGCACACAAGACTTCCTCTTATGCGGGTTTTTTGTTGTAAAATGTAATGTAGGCCTAATGTTTGTCTAGTTTAAAATTCTATTGCATGTAGGCCTACTAGTGATGACATTGACTCTCAGAATCGAGAATCGATTCTCTAAGCTCCAGAATCGATTAAAAATTGATTTAAAAATAGAAAAAATTCACCCTAAAAAAATGATGTGTAATTTAAAACTTTTTTTTAACCTTCCCGCGACATTTTACGTGAGAAATAGCTGCTAGAGATTTCTTTGAATTGTACTGTATACTATACCATTCAGGCATTTCCGTCAACGTTCGGCCGTCAGACGTAACCGAAGGAATAGCTTGTGTCCAGATATTAAAATCTCAACAATACAAAATAATATGCACAACGAAATGAGCACGTATTGCGACGTGAAGAAATACAGCACTGACCACAAAAAAATCAAAAGAATCAATTTTTCAATTTGAGAATCCTTTTACATTAGAATTGATTCTGAATCGATTCTCGATTGATCGATGTTACCACTAGCCTATGTACCTGTGCGCCGACTATGCCGTTGCCGCCGTAGAAGTTCTTGCAGTACATGTGCATGGAACCGCCCTTGCCGCGAGCACAACCCGACTGCCGCCCGGTCAGCTCGGCAAGCACGCCTAGCTGGTCGACGCCCATCAGGTATGTCCAGCCGTGGACGCGGTACGCCGATATCACCGAGTCCTGTTCGCGCATGGCGGCGCGCATGCCCACCGCTACCGCCTCCTGGCGAGACAAACATGAACCAACGTGGTAATTAATTACTGTATTGTTCCGAATATAAGCTGGCCCCTTAAACTTTTAGATCAGTAATTGAAAACAGAGTTTCTCTTCTTTTCCACGTAAATCATCGGTCTTCCTGGGTAGAATGTATTCAATTTCGTATTGTGTGCAAGCTGATGAAAGCCATGTCACCGGCCGAAACGACTTGTGAGAAACCGTTGAGAGGGGCCTCACGCAATCGTCATATATGGCCGGCTTCAAATGGCGCTTGGCCGTCTCGAGTCGTACGACCGAAACAGTCTCGTGCTCGTCAAGGTTAGATCACACACGTCACGCAGTAGCGGCTGTAGCGCGTAGTAGACTAGTAGGATGACAGACGCCATGCAGCAAACAGCTCCGTGCTTATGTTAATAACTGCGCGTCAAATAAAAATGATGGAAATTGAGAAAATGATGCTTCGTCATGATAAAACATTTATTAAACGTGTTTATAGTGGAATATCTCGCAGTTTCTAGTCGATTCCGTTGATATTAGTGTGCGGATGTAATACGCCCAATTGAAATGAGCAAACAACGTATTTTTGACCGACTATAGGCCGAGATTCGCATATAGGCCGAGGGTGACTTTTGGGCTTGAAATTTCGAGAAAAACCTTCGGCTTATATTCGGGAGAATTTGGTACTATGAATGTTATAAAGTCTGGCTAAAGAGGGCATAGAAGGATGTTCTATGGCCTCACAGTAGCCATCATGCTCCCGGGCATGAAAATGACCATAAATAAATAAAAAATATATATTTTTCAGAAAAATACTCAGGAAATGGTCAATGGAACGTGTTTTCGAATGAGTGAAGTCATTATCTCCAACCGGCAATAAACGCAAATGCATCTTGCGCGTGGCTTACCTGTCCCGAATAGAGATGACAGAAACCTCGGACGATCTTCTCCTTGTAAAGATTACCGGCTGCGGTCTCCATGCGTCGTATCGTCTGCATCTGCTCGTAGTACGTCAACGCGTCATCCCGCGTCACGGACACCTTCGTTGACGGGCTCGTGTCGAGCTTGTGCAAGCGGAACGGCTGCACACGTCAATACAAGTCTTTAAACGCTCGACTCAAGCTTCAAGGGGACATTAACATTTGTTCATTTTCATTTTTATTTTGATATCATTTTATTTTACAACTTCTACATTATGTGCACTCTGCTAACTCACAAACACAATGGGCCTACAGAACAATACATATTTTACATACCGGTGAAGTGGGGTGTCTTTACCCAACTGGTGTGACTTTGCCTTTTTATTGAAAAAAGTTTCAAACCGCTAAAAAATATGAGAAAGTTTTAATTTTATCGTATCCATTTTATTTGTATCTCAATAGATACGTATCAAAATCAAAATACGTATCAAAATTGATATGATAAAATTAAAACTTTCTCATTTGTAGCAGTTTGAAACTTTTTCCAACAAAAGGGCAAAGTCACACCAGTGGGTTAAAGTCACCCCACTTTACAGTGACACATTACATTTTTGCACGGAATTATTAAAATTAGTACTGTGTTGGGCCAATTACCGCGTTGTATTCGTATTGCCTTTTATCGATATTGAATAAAGTAAAGTAGAAGCCCAGACACAAGAAGGTTTCTTGTGTCTGGGCTAAAAATAACTAAAATAAAATGGAATAAAAAATAAAATGAAAAAAAATAAAAACATTAGAAACAATTGGCTTGTAGCCTAAGTATGAATTGATTTGTGATTCATAAATTTAGAACCGGTAGGCTTTACATATTCTCAATAATGATTCATATGTATAAATACTGAATAGAATGTTGTAAATGACATTTTCAAGACACATCGTCTGACAAAACTATACAAAACAAGTAGGAATAATTTGTGAGAAAATGTATTGTGAAATTTCAAATTTGTCTTATTTGTATTGTGAATTACCCGTACCGGCATTCGCCAAGAAAATGTACTAGGCAGTCCGGAATTATATGGAAATGTGTAAAACCTCGCAACAAACGGTGGATAAAAGTGACACGAACACACAGCCCTGCATGAGAGATTGTTTAGCCGGAAAATTTACTCTATTCAATCGCTTTAAGCCTACATATAAAAATAGAATGGTAAAATACATTTTCAATCCATACCTAGCCACAAGAATAAGATACCTAGGCACCATCTAGCCACGCCTAGATACCGCCTGGTCTGCATCTGGATCCCGAAGAATACATCAAGCCGCTAAAAAACTCACCTTGGTTTCGAATGACGCTTCAGTAGCATAATTGTTGATGGATGAATTCACCGCTGCAAAAGTTGGCGGCGGTTTCTATAGTCAGGACAAGACATCCACGGTTATTGTTCGTATATATATATATATATATATATATATATATATATATATATATATATATATATATCTATATATATATATCTATCTATCTATCTATCTATCTATCTATCTATCTATCTATCTATCTATCTATCTATCTATCTATCTATCTATCTATCTATCTATCTATCTATCTATCTATATATATATGTATATATATATCTATCTCAAACCCAGATAATCTTGAATTAAATTGGGCCAGGGGGTGCTTCCACCACTTTGAAGGCAGACTTCTTATTGAAATGACCTGAGGTGAGAACATTTTATATATGTGTAATTTTGAATCAATTATGCGCTATGGCATAGTATTTTGGGGGGGGGGGGGGGGGGGTGCTAGTAAAAGAGACATGAATAGGATGTCTAAAATTCAAAAGTATTCAATTAGAGTAATTCTACGTATGAAGAGAAGTGACAGTTGCAAGGGTAAATTCAAAGAACTGAATATTTTACCAATCTCCTGTTTGTATATTTTAGAAGTTGTGTGTTATGTTAGGACGAATTTCAATTTGTTCAAGAGAAATACTGAGCACAATTATAACACTAGGCTTAAACAGAACCCAATAACTGAACCTCACCGTACAGCATTATATGAAACCGGATTGTACAATAACGGTGTCAAGTTTTTTAACGCTTTACCTCAAGACATTATCTCTGAAGACTTTTTTTGTTTCAAAAAAAAAGTTAGGCAATATCTATTGCCTGGGAAAAGAATTTTTATAATACTGACGATTTCTGTATGAAGGTAGTGAGAGTAAATTTTATAAAAAGTAAACTTTATAAACCTCATTGAGTTGTTGACGAAACATAACATTGTATTCAATGTATATACTGTGGATAAAAATCTATCCATCTATCTATATTAATCGGTTTCTGTCAGTTGGACCGACTTTAATATTGAACACTAATATTATGTCCAGAACCAATAATCTTTTGTTAAATACCTTGAAGCAATTAAGAAAGAGGAATATCACAAGGAAATAATAATATTCATGAGTAAAGTTCAGATCATCTATTGGACTAACAAATTATTCAAGAATAATTTTGACTAAGTCACATTTCTGACTGAAAAATTGAATAAAATCTATGGAAATAAAGATGGGCATATACTACAGAGAGATAATTATGTAGATTACGGTATTATGGCACTGAAAGATTGATAAAAATCAACATAAGTATTTTGACAACTTGTTCAAAACAGAATTTCCAATTTTCAAAGTCATCATGAAGGGTAACAATGTCAATGAAGGTTGTCCAAAATGTCTTGCTATTCTCCACAGCCAACTCTAATTCTGTCATTTACACATTCTTTATATCAAGATTTAATATCAAGATTTATTCATGTCATAATTAAACAGCTGTTTTATATATTAAATAACCACATTATTTAATTACGAATGTTTATCAAAATTCAGAACCATGTTATGGCCAAATGAGGCTATATATTTCACTTTTTCATCCAACTATTACGTGTAAATATTCAAAATTTGATTCCACTTACCGTATTCTTCGCTAAGGCCCGAACACAAGTACTCCACATGTTCCCTATTTTATATAACCTTTTATATAATTGCTATACTGCCTTAGATCTGAATCAAGCTCTGCATCTGATAATCTAGAAATACATTGGAGGCCTTGATGTCTAATAATAGAAATCACACAACACATTCACACACTGCCCCACACAAACAATTCAATTAATAGAATAGGTCTAGTCACAGTTTATTAAATTAAATAAAACAATTTGATCAAAAGACAGTGAAATATTATTAGTTGATGTTCAAATTTTCTGATCTGTATATTTATAGAGTTAAAAGCAGATAAACTGGTAGGTCCAACATAATTTCAAATTACTGTATTGCAAAGTATTCACTGATAACTTGTAGCATTGATACCATACTTTTCAACATGCTCATTAAAGCTGGCTCAGGTTGGCCTACACTATTAGAATCCCTTATGCCCCCCCCCCCCCCCCTGCCTACCACCCCTTATGCCTGAACCCCTAAAAAAAAATAATGAGCCCTTCACATGTGCACTCATTGTTTATAATAAATTGAAACAACCCAATATCCTCAAGACCTAGACCAATTTATAGCAACAATTAGAACACTACGTTGTACGCCTATGTGTGTCTAAGTTATCACTTTTCATAGGTATGGTTAAAAAATAGGATATTTTCGAGGAACTAAACTTCTTGATCAAATAATTTTACCGGCAAAACTTTCACGTAGGCCCACCATAATCACTGAATACACAAATATCGTTATACCATAACGAGTGCGTATGAGAGAAACTAATAGAGCAGAGGAAGCAGCAACCATTGCTTTTATATGGCCGTTTTTTTAATAATTTTATGTACTTCGAGAATGGGTCCAAACTCTGCAGACTACGAAAATGTCACAGCTCCCGAGCCCCGAAAGCTGCAAGAACAGCTATCAATACCGGTATATTGAGACAGCCCTTGTTGACCTCACTATTGACAGCTTACAGTGCGTCTATAATAATTGACGACTCAAAATAGGCGTGGCTTTACCAGTCAGCCAGTTGGATCATTTATCAATTGTAGTCATTTCAAGATACCCCGATTGGATATTTGAATTTGACTACAGTTCTAACAGCCCTGTTGATTGGACGGTGTGATTTCTCACGTCATGGGGGCGGAGACTGCGAGTCGTCAATTGTCATGGTGTATCATGCTAATAAGTTGTAAAATTTTCATAATGGTTGTTGACACATCGATCAAACAGTACCATATAACAAAATTGATGTTTTCATTTCTTGTGAACGTAGCCCTATTTGTTTCAAATGTGGCCTACGTCAGCCTCATCCCAATAATAATCAATCAATGTAGGACTAATCTGGATAGACCCTACATGGATTTTTGATAAAGAAAAGAGAATCATGACATGACAGTCACGGTTATGGACAGTAGCCAAGATTTGACATTACCGGTAGAGAATAATCAGAATGGATCTAAACGTGGAGCCTATTGCAGTAGACCTACAAACAAAGTATGAACGCCTAGTCTAGGCCTGGAAAGTATGTCCTGTGACTAATCGTTTCAAATTTAATTACAAAATTACCAAATCAATGGACTGTTCTCCCCTTTGCTAGGGCCTAGACTCTAGCCTAGGGCATTGAGTTTATAGACCTAGTGGGCCTACAAACTAAATGCCTGGGGGCCTAGGCGACGACACCCGAGACTCATGTTCTAACCTAGGCCTATATAGGGAGACTGCCAAAGACTCAGTTATTATTATTATTCAACTCTAACAATTGCACATAAATGTGCGGTGGCAAGTTCCCTATCCAGGCCTCATGCCTATCCATTGATTTAATGCCCTATCCCACCACCTCCTTAACCTTCTGACAGTATAACTTCAACCCCATTTCATCCCCCTCAAAAGCACTTCTACCAAGCCCATTCCAGCTACAATACTAACAGTGGGTACACTCAAAAACTCAATGTTTTACTAATATAACTTTAGTAAAGAAATGGAGACTGGGCTAGTCAGATACGGTAGTTTAATTGCGAATCGCAACTTTTCACAGCCTACTTTTCTAATGATCACTCTTGCCGAGGCTTGACAGTTTGCGGGACTAGCGGGCATGCCGCATGTTGCGCAGTACATTATGCGCGTGACTGATCGCTCTGATTGGTTGACCACTGGCTATTCGCACTAAAATATGTCACTTTTGCTCCATCGATAAAAAAAGTAGGCGAATTCAATTTTGTGCTGAAGATTTCGAACATTTTCCCTGTTCATTTTTTCTAGCTCTTTGATATTACACATTTTATTAAAATTATTTATACATTATAGACATATAATTGATGAAACGAAAATGTTTTGTGATCAAATGTTGTATGTACTGTTTATTTTCAAACCTGTTTTGGTTCCAAATTATGCAATAATAACTATAATTTGACATTTTATTTTGCATTCACATTTGTTTGCCGATTATTATGTTAATGCTACAGACAACAGACAAGCCCAGCCACTCAATTATACTTTGTGAGCTCTAGTGGGGAATGTATGTATCTTTTCCTTGTAAATGTCAATGAAAACAATAGCAACAACAAAATACACATTGAAAAATACAATAATTTAATCTATATTTTCCAAGTTTGAATAATTCAGAATTATTACACTGACACAAGAAACGTAATAAATGAACCAAGATGCATTCAGGCATTGATTTTGTAACCACTACAAATTCAATGATTCAGGGTTGCAATTGCCTTTGGGAACGGGCAAACGCAACCCTCAATGCATCTAAAAATGAACCCATTTTTATGTATTACAAAAATAGTCATACCAACAGTGTCAACAACAATGAACAAGTACAATAAAATCCTAATTTCATTTATTTTAGCTATTCATCACTGAAAATACATATAATATAGGCCCTATTCAAGTTTGTAAAATAGGTGCAATCATCCGTATTTCCATGAGCAGTCTCGTTGATTTATACATCAATATTCATATTAAATAACATTCATAATTGGGCCTATTTATCACACATAATCATTACAATAATTCATTTCGATAACGTGAGTTTTTAAAATTCGTTACATTTTCTAAAACACTTATATCTATCACTCAGACAGATTTGTGTGGGTGGTTTCATCATGACGATGTTTGTTCAAGGTCATGTCACCGTGACAGTCGGGAAAACAGACCAAACTCGGTCGAAGCAAAAAGAGACAATCTAACCATAGATTTATATTCCGAGATACGTTACACAACGTTAAGAGAGCGTACATATTTGTGTCTTGGCAGTAGCTTCATACCGCTTTACAAACCGGGAAGTTTCTGCCATATTTGACATATATTATAATATTAGTGATAATATAGAATGCCTTGTCTTTTGGACTCTATTTGTAAATGTCCAATATGGCCACCGAGATTATGATAATAATAATAATAGCACTAACCACAATTCTATTTTTAGACACATTCGGACAAGAAATGTCCAAAAACGGTCCTCTTGATTAAAATATGTCATTAAAATTTACATTACGATCCTCAAAATTCGATGTGGCTCTGATTTTTGACGTCACCAAGTGGGTGATTGTGGTTAATGCTATTGAAAAGTCCATATGCCATGTGCGTTGTTGGATTAAAGTAATCAACTCGGATGAGAAAATGAACATTTTGATTGTAATAACATAATAACTGATGTTATGATTGCAATTTTGAGATAAGGTGTACGATTATTTGAGTTCTATTCTCAGATGGAAATAAAATACACTAGGTCCACTTCTCTGTCGAGAGCTATACAGACATTTAGGTACCGTATTTACACGCATATAAGCTGCACCGGCTTATAAGACATAACCCTACTTTTCAGGGTATATTTTTAGAAACCTTTTTGTTTACTTATATAAGACGCAGTATAATATTCCACAGTAACACTGACGGCCGGCAGTCTTGAATATCAATCAGTGACCTTGCCTAAAAAACAGCAGCCATGTGGCTTACACAGGGAGAGATAGAGACGGAGAGAGAAAAGATTGTGGGACAAATTCGTGCAATAGCCATGCATCAAATCTGACGACGATTGCTGGGTTCGCCCTATGCTCAAACATTGGACGACCGGCAGTGTTTCACAGGAACTGTTTTTGTGATGTAAAACATCAGAGAAAAACAGTTCACAGCGAGTGCGCGTAGTTCTGCGTAGCAGTATAGCTGTAGCACAAACTAAAAGCATATACTCAGCCAAAAATATATCGCAGAAGTGACGATTTTTCCTCACTTACCTTTCTAAGATGCATGTGACTTCTTGATGACTTAGAAATGAAAAAAGTACGTCTTATATGTGTGTAAATACGGTGTATTGTTGGATGATTTTGAAAAAGATTTCTTAAACATTTAATAACGACTTCTAGAACAAAGTCGAAAGAATAATTATTATGCTCACAGGTTGAAATTCAAAACACTTCTTACAGAAGAGAAACTGCCTTTATAGTGGTGATGACATCGATTCTCAAAATCGGGAATCGATTCTCTAAGCTCCATAATCAATTAAAAATCAATTTGGAAAAAAAAAGAAGAAGGATCACCCTCAAAAAAGTTGTGCAATTTTAAACTTTTTTTTTCACCCTTCCCGCGGCGTCTTTCGTTAAAAATAGGTCTAATGTACCATTCGTGTATTTCCGTCAACGTTCGGCTGTCAGACGTAACCGAAGGGATAGCCTATGATAGGCCGGAGTTGGCCCGCAAGCCGCCAGTTGAGAAGCCCTGCCGTACACTATAATGTATTGGAAAATAATGAAATACAGACAGCTGTTATTCTAAAACATCGTTATAGGCTATATGTGTAAAATTTAAAAGCCTCTGAACGGTAAATAAAAGAGATATCGGTGAATTTCTTGTTTCATTTATCAAGTACAACAATATATCAATACCATTAAACCATTTGTTTCTGTTATAAATGTTATGAGAGACATGACACAGATAATGGGTTGCTGGGGAGTGATTTTGTAGCCCAGCTGCCAAGTGGTTAAATATTACTTATTTGGTTTCAAGTTGAGCTACGTCTGTACCATATACAAACAAATTTTTGTCCAAAAAAATTCCTGATACAGTGAAACCTATATGCATCGTTCCCGGATCTATTGTTTACCTGCTTGTATCGTTTTTACTTTTCTTTCATTTAAAACTCATTTTATTCTCATCTTCTAACACTTAACAAGTTTTATTTTTATAATATTTCAATAAAGATAAGAAGCCCTCATAGAGAAAATTCTCTGGTTTTTCTTACTCTACTCCCATATAATCAATGTTGAATTTTCCTGGATGGATGGTTTTCCTGGATCCGTTGAGAAACGATGGATAGAGCTTTCACTGTACTTCAGCAAATGGATGCACATTTAAAAGAAATACACTATTTTAGTTTCGACTGAATCTTTTAAGAGGCTACTTTACATCTCACAGCTCATGAGTAAAACCTGCAGGGAACGAACAAAACAGGACAAAAAGCGCAATACAGGCCTTTAGCTCCCAACACATGGTGGGTAAACGGTAGGACCAATCAGTCTAATTCTTTTTGCAATAAAACAACAATGAGTATATCTGTGTCTTCATTCACTAAAAATCCTAATTTTCTATTAAATTACTCTAAAAAAATCTTTAAAATAATGAAAAACAGGTAGAAACATGTTGATTTTTGACAAATATTTTGGAAGTGTTGAAAAGATACCACAAACTAAAGCTCTTTGTACGAGCACGTATTGAATACTAGTGATCATTTCAACCGAAAACTGTAACTTAATACGATGATTGGTTTTCCGTTGCCAACTTGGGCCCCGAACGTGTGCAATCAAGCCGGTAGGCAAGATGTAAAGAGGCCTCTTAAGACAACAATTTCTCCCATTTCATTAACTCCACTACTATTTTTCAGTACAATCTGTCTCAAGATGCTCAATGTGGCTCAGTGCTTAGAGCAAGAGACTCTCCTACTTGGTCCATTCCGACCCTGGTTCTATTCCCACCAAAAGTCTTAGTTTTAAGGTCTGGTTGTATACAAACTATTCAATGGTTAAAAATATTTGAATTCAAAATATGAATTCGAATGACAGTAAACTAATCAACGATGACGATTATCGTTGGTTCAACGACCTCACCAATATCAAGGTTATTCTAATGTACGAATCAAGATGCATTGAGGGTTGCGTTGGTTTGACGGCTTCTTTATGTTGACTTCACTCAACTTTTAAACGTTCTATATCACGAGTATTTTCCTTAGAACTAACGATCGCTGCTCTACCTAGTGTTGTTTCGTAGAAGCTTGATGTCATGCCTTCCATATACCACAAATATTTGCATCTAAGAGGCAGTGCACTGCATATTGGTATCCAAGATAAGATAAAAGGAAACAAATGTGCTAGGCTTATAAAAAGTATATTTACTGATAATGCGATTAAATCAAATACGAATACTTTATTTGTTCGGGGCAAACAGACTTCTCATACGATTTTGATTACATATAAAGCTAGTCTGGATGTAAGTTACCGGTATTTGCAATATAACTTGCATTATTATGAATTACTTCACAATTTAAATAATCCAAAAATCAACCTCACTATCTACGTTTTACTTCATGAGAGACTGTTTCAGACAACTGAGCACATGTATGCGTCATTTTGCGTGTATTTGTAAGCAAAGTTAGTTCCTTTTATCACCACTACACTATACACGATCGGTATTTCTGAAGACTTGGCCAGTAAATTGGTACATATTTTAAACATGGAAGGGATAGGAAGTGAAGACGCTATATTAAACTGGCAAACCAACGCAACCCTCGATGCATCTTGGTACGAATGGAAAACGTTCCCGGAAACGCACGCTTTACGTGGAACTCAAACTGACGCTGACTTGACATCTGTTTCGAAGTCATTGCCTCGACTCACTAAGCTAGCGGGGTAACAAAACTAATCAATCCTACAACAAGTTTAAAAGATTGTGATCAGAAATCACCATGGTAACCGGTGATATTTGTTTTTGTTATTCATAGAAATAAAAGGTAGTGGAAATTAAACACAAGAGGTAACAATCACAACCTGCTTCTAAACGAACGGTTACACAAACCTTGTTATTCATTAATTGGAAGTTATACAACGATAACGATATATATTGGAATTACGACTATAATTTTTGTAACATGTAAATTGGTAGTCCTACTTATTTTGAAGATCACATCATAAATCGTGCTTTATATTCAATTGCAATTGTAATTTACAGAACGTATACGGGTTTAGCTGTCAACGAAACTCTCAACTGGCCCTCAATGCCGGAATAAGGTATTTCAGCGCTGAATAAAGTCTACTTTTTTTCTCTAATTTTTGTTTCAAAGTGTAGTTGAAAAATGTACAAGTGAAACGCTATGGGTATTGTCCGTTCACATCTATACTCAAACATGCTCTCAGTTTTCCGTGACGATATATTATCAAGTAGATTAGATAATTTTGAGACTTGAAAGATGATAATGGTTACTAGAAAATACGACAGTACGTAACAGTTGAGCAGTAGGCCTATATAGGCCCAACGTTTATACAAAAAATGAAATAAATATATAAAAAAGTACGTAGGCTCAGGCCTGAGGTATACAAATGATACGGTTTGAAAAACTGAGATGAGTGGCCAACTGTATAGCACATTGAACCATCTATCGTGAGACCGGGTTTCGATTCCCGTCATGGTCTGTCGTTCAGGTTAATACTGGGATGGTTTCTAAATAACAAGCTACGACCAACTCCTCCCCACTATCCAAAAACACATAATAAAATAACTCTCTATCGCATCATCCCACCATCTCATATATATATTCACCAACACCAATATATCCTAATCATCAGTACAGGGCATCGTTTGAACCCAAATATAAATAAATAAATGCTTTCAAAAACTAAGTTTATCTGTGTTTCACCAAAATATAAATTCGAAATCTCATATATAGACTATAATGTTTCGAAATTAATTTTTCCTTTCACATCGACTTCGATGCATTCTCAGAGCTTCTCATTTCTCCCACTACGTCAATCAACAATCATGCCCCATAACTTCCGTCACGATGTTCACGTTCCTTTTCACCAGTCCCGCGTTCGTCATCGCCATCGAACCCTGCTGTGACCTCTGACCTCCGCCGCGACCTTCGTAGAACAAGCAAACGTTCTTGTCTCCGCGCGACATCGTCCGTTCGTGCACGTTAGTCGTCCACGTACCGGAGGCGCCGCGCGTCGTTTCCCCGTGGTAACCTGAAGACGAACGGCGGAGTGACGGTTTGTGCCTGACGACCGTGTTGGTGCCGTTACGCCAGTTCAGGCAGACGTCTCGCGGCTGTTCTCTCACGTTCATGATCAGCGTGATTCCTGGTGGAAGAGAGAGAGAGAGATATATATATATATTCAAGTTATAACATCGATTAATCAAGAATCAATTCAAAATCGATTCTAATGTAAAACAATTCTCAAATCAAAAAATCATTTTTTTTTTTTTTTTTTTTTTTTGGGTCAGTACTGTTTTTTTCTACTTCACAATACGTGCTCATTTCGTTGTCTATATTATTTTGTATTGTTGAGATTTTACTATCTAGACACAAAAGCTATCACTTCGGTTACGTCTGACAGCCGAACGTTGACGGAAATACACGAATGGTACAGTATAGTTCAAAGAAGTCTCTAGGAGCTATTTTCACGTAAAACGCCGCGGGAAGGTTGAAAAAAAAAGTTTAAAATTACACAACTTTTTCGAGGGTGAATTTTTTCTCACGTTTTTTCAGCTCAGTGCATCGATTCACGATTTTGATAATCGATGTAATCACCAATATATATATAGGCCTATATATATATACACCTACATGTATCCAGGAATGAAGAAGATCGTCTTTGACAACAGCTGTTTGATTTCTATGCCAAATACGAGTATCTCTACTTTTAAATCTCGTGTAACTAGCGTAATTAGCTTAACCTGCATCATCATCAATCATTCATCTCATATCGTCCATTACAAAATAATATTCTATAAATCTCGTAAGCTGCTGTTCTATATCAGCTCTCCAGCGCACGGAGATAGCTCGATACAAGACTCATACTGACATTATGGACCATGTCCTATACTTTGCTGAATCCGTGCTCTATACTCTAGGCCGTGCCCTAGAGTCTAGACCATGCCCTATACCTTGCTGGTCCGGCTCACTGTAAGCGTTTTACATGGATTTTGGTGGAACTAGCAGCACTGTTGGTATCATCTTTCCAGCGCATGGAGAGAGCCCAATACAAGACATTATAGACCGTGCTCTATATACCCTAAACCGTACCCTAGACCGTGCCCTATACCTTGCTGATCCGGCTCGCTGTAATACTCTGCGTTGTTGTACTGATGCGTGTTGCGGTACTTGGCCTGTACCCTCGGGGTCGACGCCCTCCGGTCTAGCGAGGTGACGGGAGAGAAGTGGCGCATTTCACGCTGGTGCGGACGATTGGTGTGCGGAGCGAGCGACGTGCCGCCCAAGGTCACGCCCGTGCGGCAAGCCGTCGACAGGTACTGCTTGATGGACGAGCGGAAGTGCGGGTGAGAGAGGCCGTAGACGATCGGGTTGTAGACGACGGACGCCTGGCAGAGATATTTTGGTTAATGAGCTCTTTGGAACGGAATGTTTTATCAAACAGTAGCCTACTCAATTTATTTGTTTATTTAATTTATATTGGGTTTTAACGACGCACTCTACTGATGACTACGGCATCGATCTACGGCATTGATGAGTGATATATGAGATGGTGAGATAATGAGATCAGAGGTTATTCTATCAAGTGTTTTTGGATAGCTCAGAGGAGTCGGTCGTGGCCTATTGTTAAGGAACCATCCCAGTATTGACCTGAACGACAGAGGGAAACCACGAAAAACTTCTGTCAGGATGGTCGGCTATGACAGGAATAGAACCCCGGTCTCCTGAATGACGGTTCAGTGTATTAACCACACAGCCACACGTCTCAATAACAGTATTAAATATTTCTTCATTTTTTTCAATATATTTTGATATTTGATAATTATTTATTCTCCGTTTGATCAATACAATGAACCAATATAGGAATTGTCATGGATGGAGCTTTGTAAAAAAAAGGTGGGGAGAAAAGCACCCTCCCCCCAAGTACCTTAGCGAAGAGTGCCGGCAGAGTAGCCGCCCAAGGGGTGACCAACTTGACGTCACCGAACTGCGCGATCAAGGTCACCACCGTGTATGGCGTCCACGAGAACATGAACAGTGCTACCAACGTGATGATGATCTCTGCCGTACGGATCGTGTTGGACACCTTGACGGGTCGTGTTGGTACCGTGTACTGCGTTATGCCAGCGCGGTACACGTTCATCGACGTTTGGGAGCCGCCCCCTGTTGAAGTAATCGTCTTGATTATTATTATTTTATTTCATTCATCGAATGTAATCACGATTAAGAGCCCACATCTTGAGCCCTTAACATGTTATACCACCCTTCTTTATCAATTATACTTCTGTACTTTAATCAATACCATACCCGGTAATTAGTTTGATCAAGACATTTTTATTTTCAGTTCAAGAGCTGATTGTATTGATTGATAATTAAGTAATTATCAGTTAATTATTAGTTGAGATACGGAAATAACATACCGTGGTACGTAACCGGCGGAGGTGCCAAGTTGATTCTCTAATTATTGTCTAATTCACCAATTACCAGTTAGTACAAATGGCTCGTAATAGTCAAGTGCTTCGATACTTAACCAGCACGTCCCCTACACTGTAACCGTAACTTGACTTGTCTGCACAATAACAGATTGAGGCCCGGTTTTACCAATCTTAGTTAGGGAACTAATCCACTAACTATTAATTGAAGGTACGAGAATAACATATGTAACCAATGGTGATAACAAGCTAATCCGCTAACTATTTCTCAATCCAGTTTCGTAAAACCGGGCCTGAATGAAACAAAGAGTGATGATTGTAAAAATATTGATACAAAATAAATAACAAAAAAATCACCAAGACAATATGAAACAAAGTTTTTCTTAACAATGTCAAAACTTGAAAAAGACTAAATCATTCAATTCAAGGCGGTGAATTGAAATATTGGAATACAAACTTTATGAGAGCGCAAGCGTACATTGAAACTGCACCTAAAATGCGTACAAAATAAATTATAAAAAAATCGCGAAAGACAATGTAAAACATCGATTTTCTTAATAACGTCAAAACTTGATAGTACCAGTAAAGTAATGATTGAAGCAGGCCTACAATGAAATGAAAATATAATTTTTTTTTCATATTAGGTTTTAACGACGCACTGTAATGATGACTGAGATCTATTGGCGTCGGATGAATGATTATTGAGATGATGAGATGAGGGTTTTATGGGTATTGGGAAGAATAGTGGGAAGGAAGCGGTCCTGGCCTATATTGTGGGAACCATCCCGGCATTAGCCTAGACTACAGAGGGAAACCACGAAAAACCCCTGTAAAGATGGACGGTGGTGGGGATCAAACCGGGTCCGATATGTCCCTTCACCTCCTGGGTCACACGAAGCAAGTGCACTATCCACTCAGCTACTGTGCCGGTGAAAATGTAATGAAAGTAGATAGATCCACCGTATATTATAATTGGATGAAATCAAACGACTTACAAAAAATTCAAAATAATTGAGATCTAAAATGTAAGAATTATAACTAAAAGCTAATTGAATAATTATGAAAAACAATGAAATAATTTGTGAAAATTCTTCGAAATGACCGTGCAGTTGGTAATCTCAACCCCTTTCAGAAAAATTGAAGAACTATCAAATTTCACCAAATCAAAATCAGACTAGTTCAAATAATCCAATGTGGTCAGATAGATATGTGGATGAAATCCCTTTTCATCCTTATCTATCTTTGGGGGATTTTGTAGGATTTTCAACTCCTTTTGCTATTCTAATTGCATTTACATAATTAGATAATAAAATCCCTATTCACTGGTAGAACCAGATAATTCCACACCAGTCAATCCCTTAGTTACTCCCGTTCATATTCAATCTGAGTAATATTTTCTTCAATTGCTTCTGCAATTTTACGCTCCCAACCTTACCCGTAGCCTTGACCGAAGCCATCTCTCTACCGTGCGCAACGATGGCCGCCAGTATGAAGATGTAGCAGTAAGCGATGACGGCGACCGGTATGAAGAAGCCGAGGGTGAGGAGGTAGACGTAGTACGACCGGTTGTTGGCGGTACGACTGATGTAGTCCCACGAGCAAGACGTGAGAAAACCCTCGGGGGCGTACCGACTCCATCCGAACAGCGGCGGCAGCGACATGGCCAGGCAGTACAGCCACACGCACATGCACACCTGGTGGCAGACAGGCACAACATACTATGGATTAAAATTATTCCACTTGAAAATCTCTCCAGTAGGTTATATTGATAATTAATATTCAGATATAAA
>OZ023335.1:25817842-25852842 GCA_964007535.1 Brachyptera risi | reverse complement strand
TTTTTTTACTACATGCCATGTTGTATTTACTTAATGCTTCAACTATTCCTGAATAGACGTTGTTCCTCTCAACGTTTTGACCGACTTGAAGCAGAGATACGGTATCCCGACCAAGTTTAATGAAAAACTGAGAAAAAAATCATCAAACGAAAAGTATCTATAAAACAAAGCCGCCAAAAATGTATATATACGGTGTTCTGAATATATAGGGCAGTATTGGCTCGAGATGAAGGCTCGAACCACCCGTGCGTTAGTGGTGTGGGATAGGGGGAACGGTCGATTGGAAACTACAAGGATCTAAATCAAGTCTGGACAACTGGGATGAGATGCGGTTCATTCTACTGAAAGTGGTTTAGCATTTATTATTCGTTGTTTTTAGGAATGTGTATTGACTAAGAGCAAGCGATATTCATCGGACCATATGGGTCTATATCACCATGTCATCATCGACAACAACAACAACAACGACGACAACAACGACAACAACAACAACAACAACAACAACAACAACAACAAAAACAACAACAACGACAACAACAACAACAACAAGAACAACAAGAACAACAACAACAACAATCATTCGTGTGTTTTGTTCACTCCTAATACCAAATTTGGTAATGTCCGGATATATCACAAAAACGGGTTTTACTCAAGTGTTCCGGACTTTTGCTTGAACTGGAATATTTTTATCTGCGGCGGAAAGTTATGGTCACAGACAGTGCAGTCCTGGTGTTGAAGTTCATTGGTTTTAAATAATTAGAATGGGGTAGTCAGGATCGCCCTTGTGGTGCCCCGTCCAAACGATCCTACTTTTCATCCTCAGCCTTAATTGGGGAGCAATGATTTTCTATCAAGTGTCGATGTTATTAGAAAAAAGTTATTCTGTTTGTATAGTTGACCACCCTAGCTTTCGTAAGAATGTATTAGATTAATTTGGTTAGTCTATAATGCGTGACGACAACAACAACAACAACAACAACAACAACAACAACAACAACAACATTATCAATCATCTACAACGATGACGACGACGAAGACAACAATAACAACAACAACAACAACAAAAACATTATCAATCATCTACAACGATGACGACGACGACGACAACAACAACAACAACAACAACAAAAACAACAACAACAACGACGACGACGACGACGACATCAACGTCAGGCGCCAGATACCATATTCCGATAGAACAGAGGCAGCATTCGAAGTTTTCAATGAAATTCCTCACGCATTCTTGCCATATGTTTCGATTGATTCGTCTAAGCTGGCCGAGTGATTCGACTGTCCGTTGTCCGGGGTTGGTTTGTACGGGGGGGGGGGGGGGGGGGGCAGCCCGCATGGAGCTGTGAGGGAGGGGTATCTACTGGAGCACTTGTGTCCACTGACCTATATCGAGCACGGGACACGGTGCAGATAACACATGGCCCGTATTGACTCGGGCACGGTGCAAACAGTCCACGTCTCGGTACATGTGGGAGGGGCTATATTGGAGTTTTCGAGTTTTTAAGGCGCCTTCAGTTTCCATAGGGCAAAGAGTTGCCACCAGGATGATTTTAGAGATAAAAATGTTCACGATACTTTTGAGGGTGAGGGTGGGTGGGTGGGGGGGGGGGGGGTGAGAGGGGGGGGAACTATATCGGAGTTTTCGAGTTTCTCAGTCTCTACAGGACTAAAAGTTGCTACCAGGATGATATTACAGATAAATGATCACTATACTTGGAGGGGGGGGGGGGGGGGTAAACTATATTGAAGTTTTCGAGTTTTCCAAGGCGTCCCCAGTCTCTATAGGGCAAAAAGTTCTCACCAGGGTGTGTTCACAAATATAAATGATGATAATACTTGAACCGTACAAGATGCAAAATTAACAAATATATCAACTGAAGCAGACCATAATTGTCGAAAATATTAATGAGTCAAATTTTATAATAACAAAGCAGGAAAGAACATTTTGTATGTAACAGTAACACTTGATATTTTTTGTCATCGATTTTTACCGTGTACTGTTATATACAATCAACACTAGACATATTTAGTGCATGTTTATTATATTGATAGTAACTTACATGATGTTTGCCCAAGGTTTATCAACACGCCTGGAAAATGCGTGGATTGAAGCGTATCGTATATCAATGAACAGGCAAAAGCGTTTCAGAGCTGTTACAACCAACAATATGCTGAATACTAAAAATGTGCTGATACCGCGGTATAAATTACATCAGTTTCTTATATATTGCACTACGCATTCAACGTAGAATTGAAATTAAATACTTTTAATAACGTTCTCATAGCACTTGATGATATGGACAAATTTATTCAAGCTGCCATTAGTATTGCAATTGTCGCCACTGTCTTTCTTCTATCAACACGGCTTATCTGACAACAGTTTAAAATTCATCTTCTTCTATATTTTCGTATATCTCATTTTTATGTAGGCAGATTTTTACGCTTTTCCCACGCATTTTATTCTCAAATTAACCAACTATCCATGCTTATATTTCAACTGAATGTATTACTTCAATAAAATCATCATACTTTGAAGCATACGTGTAATTGACTTGTCAAAACTAATTTGACTAATTTTAAAATATCAAAAATTGACGTATTTTGATTTAAACCAACAAAAAATATAATACATGGGCTACTAAATAAGCGTTTGAATCTGCCTCCTTGTTTTCTAGCTCAAGAGGGAGTCTGTATCAGGAAGAGTAGCGTATCCAAATAGATTTAATCCAAAATATTTGTCGCGAAAACGAAAAGAACTAACCAAATATACATCATTTTATAAAATTGAATGTCCAACCCAGAAATCATGTCGTGAACTTTAGTGTTATATTGCTAACATAAACCAAATTATTTGCTTCACGAGATTGAAATAAGAAAACCAAACAATAGTTGAAACTACCACGTCTTCTAAAACGAGAAGTAAAACCATATTTCATCTTAACCTTTCTAATAAGAAAAACGAGTTTCATAAATAACTTTGGTGAAACAAATGACCTTATACTATGAACTTGTTACATTCTGACTTTTCGGTCGCTCTTCGAGAAATCTTTAGTATAGTTGTGATGAGAAATGTTGTATGTCATTATTACAAATTGCTTTTTATTTCAAGAAATTGAAGATTTCAGTTCAATTTTTTTGCAGTTACGAACCTTTTATACATTGATGAATTGTTAATTTAAATTAAGAGCAACATTAATTTATTACAGCAAAATCCAGAAGCGCCAGACAGAACAATACGATTAAGATTCAAAAATATTTTACAAACTGAAAGAATAGAATAGACACATAGAACAGTCAGGGTTTGAAAAGGATATTAAGAATAGTGGGACTGAATAGTGAATAGTTAAGAATAGTGGAACTAAATAGAGAATAGTTAAGAATAATGGAACTAAATAGTGAATAGTTGAGAATAGTGGAACTAAATAGTGAATAGTTAAGAATAGTGGAACTAAATAGTGAATATAGTTAAGAATAGTGGAACTAAATAGTGAATAGTTGAGAATAGTGGAACTAAATAGTGAATAGTTGAGAATAGTGGAACTAAATAGTGAATAGTTAAGAATAGTGGAACTATATTTGATATAATTTAATGTGTTTTTAAAATGAGGTTTTATAGTGGTATGCATTTCAAAGTGTTTGTTTCAAATGTGGTCTATATACAATTAATTTCCATGCATCAAATTCATTTCCAGTCAAGATTATGAAAAAAAAAAAAAATTGAAACCATTCATCGTGAGAAAATGTATTTTCATTATGAATGGATATTTTATTGCATGTATAGTCAGAAATGTGAAAATTGACTTATTTTATAGTTTTTCTATTCCAAATAAATTTTGATAATAGACGTGTAATTCGTACGGTGTTGTTAATTGATATTTCCGAATTACACACCCTGTTTTAATTCGATATAATTTAATGTGCTCAAAGTGCGATTTCATAGCATGTATTTTAAAGTGTTTTCAAATGTGATCTTTCAATAAATTGCCACCATCCATCAAATCTATTTCCAGTCAACATTTATTAGAAAAAAAAATTGAAATCATTTACCGTGGGAAAATATATTTTTAATTATGGATGCATATTTTATTGCATGTATAGTCATGAATGTGAAAATTGACTTATTTTACAGTTTTTCTATTCCAAATTAAATTTAATAATTGACGTGTAATTCGTACGGTGTAGTTAATTGATACTTTCAAATTACACACCCTGCTTTATTCGATATAATTTAATGTGTTTTCAATGTGAGTTCACAGTATATATTTTCAAGTGTTTTCAAATGTGATATAACAATGTGTTATATTTGATTCACTTTAATATATCTCCAACTGTTTATAGAGACAATGATGTCACAAATGTACATTTTGACTACCCTCATGTTTTATTGTAATTCATAATTTCACCACGTATTCATAATTCATAATTTCAAATAGGAATGAATAAATTAATATTTAAATACAGTCGACATGTATTTGAAATTCAGTTCTGATCTACATCATTCGTGGTGATATAATCCTCATTCAGATTTCTGCCCACATTCGGGTTGCTGACACGACACAGAATAATAAAAAACAACAAGATACAAAATATATAATCACAGATAACAAAATAAGAGAATGGGTAATGATAGAGGATATAATATGAGGAATGAAATTATGAGAGAAAATAATAATAATAAATAAATCCAAATCAATTCAAACACTAATAAAATTACTTATAAAATGGAAAAAAAATGTACCCACTCGAACTTTTTGAATATAAATGAAAACAAAAATATTGGGTTTTAACGACGCACTATACTAATGGCTACGATCTATTGGCGTCGGTGAATGATTGATATATGAGATGATGGGATAGTGAGATGAAAGGTTACTTCATTAGGTATTTTTGGATGGTGGGAAGGAGTCGGTCGTGGCCTGTTGCTAAGGAACCATCCCAGTATCAACCTGAACGACAGAGGGAAACCACGAATAATCCCTGTCAGGATAGTCGACCATGACGGGAATCGAACCCCGGTCTCCCAACTGACGGTTCAGTGAATTACCACTCGGCCACGCGTCTCGGTATGAATACGAATGATTTCTAAAAATAGATACTGAACCTTTTATAGCGAGGAGCGGAATATTATATATAAAACTACTACTAAGGTTAAATCTCCTACAAAAGTCTTATTATAAACAGGTTCACTATGATATGGCAGTATAGAAATTTGAAAAAATTGTCAATTTATCTTGAAATGTCATTGAAAATCCGTAATTCATTCCAAACTTGATGATTCAATTAAAACACGTGCCATAGACTATGCACGTGCTTTTGAAAGACTCCGTTTTTTTTACCGTCCATAAGATTAACCTGGGAGAACATGGCGGGAATCGAACCCCGGTCTTCCGAATGACGGTTCAGTGTATTACCACTCATGCCTCATGACGTGGTATGCAATTTCATGTAAAACCGAGCTATGTCCATGTTAAAATAAGGTACTTTTCAGAATAAAGTCTTGAGCAAACTGAGTTCATTGAAAGTATATAAAACAAAAAAGTATTATTTTCAACTGAATTTTTATGCACTTTTCTCGATAATCAAAAAATCCCAAAGAAGGTATTATTAAGAAATATTGTAAACTCAGTTTTGAAAGATTCGGTAGGTCTTTTACAGCACCATTTATATTCTTTCAAATAATTTCAATCTTTTTAATAATATTAATAATACCTTCTTTTTCTATTACCTTCTTCCATTTTCATATTTTTCACATACTTTTGTTATCTACCCTCAATTAAATTAGTTTTATAATATTTCAGGATTTTTCTGTAATCAATTTTTTTATCATTTTTGTAAATAACCATTGTACTATGTATTGACCATATTACGCTGTACCATCTTGGTATCCCGCTATGCGGACAGCCGTCAATTAAATTATATTGTCATTCTCTCTGACTTTCAATTGCTGATTAACCATATCCAAAAATACAGAATGCTGTTTCAATGTTTTCCGATGTTTATGATACTCATTCAATTGAATCATAATGTTGAAAATGCCTTTCGTATCGAAAATAAACTGAGAAAAGTGTTCTGATTATCCTGCAATAATAATAATATGAAATGTGCACATTTCTAGCGGAATATTAGCTGCAATATAAATATTGCTGGAATGAATCGTGTGAAAATGTGAAATGTAGATTCAGAATATTATTATTATTTTTTCATTATTTGAATAGTTTCGTGCAATGCAAAATAGTGTTTTACGCTCATAAAATCGCCACCAAGCTTGAAACAGGCTTGTCTGTGGGTGTACACAAATTACAAAGTATATATCAATTTCACTAGTTTGATTGAAAAATGAAATTAAAAAAAATTGTTAAAAATATAAAAGTGGAGAAACGTTTGTTTAGCTTGGTGAAGATTTTCAAATGTGATATAATTTTTTGCTCGTCGTTTTCACGCTTTATTATTGTTGACTTTGGAATATTGAAAATGTACGAAGATGATACAAAAAAAAAATTATGCATGGAAGAAAAATATCATCTCATTGAAATTACATGCAAAAAATTTAATTAAAATAATGGCTGGGAAAGTTGGTTTATTCAGGAGGGTTAGTACGATTGTTTTTCAGCAAATGCTTAGCTGTTATTATACTAATCAAATATTGCGCTATATGTAGATTACTATAGTTTCATTTTATTTTCATTGAACAAAAATGAGATCGTAAAAATGCAATAACAAAAAATCAGAATAAAGCTATGAGATATATTAAGATGTGGTCAATGTGTGAAGCTCTATCTTCGTTGAATATAAAACAATGTATACTTATTTTTATTTATTTAATTATTTTTCAACCATTTGTTAAACAATGATACATTTAAAAACGTACTCTGTGTAAATGTTGTCAAGAATAGTAAAATAAAAATAAAACTACTAAAAGCATACCAAAATGTATGCTTTAAAAAAATCATCGATAGAGTAAAATGAGTGTTCAGTAAGAACCTCTTTGAGTAGTTGTTTAAAAATATGGTTTTCCTCAGTGCGTTTAAGAGTCTCTGGTAATTTTTTGTTATTTATTTAATTGTTGTAATTCATTGTTAATATTACACTCACATTATTATTTGGAATTGAGAAAATATCAGTCCATATAAGTATCTTCATAATAGTAATGAAGTTAAAAATAAAAGTGCCATTCATAAATACAGTACTGGAAATGAGAATAATGTAAATACTAGGAAAACGCCATATATGCGTTGTTAGACGAGCGGATAGTAATAGTATGTCGACTTCTTTGCCAAACTTTTGCCTACATTCGCCAATTGGGTGACATTTAAGTAAGAAATGGATAAAAACTGCTTCGAGTGGTACCAATTTAGCACATTTTATGGTTTTTCTTAAAAATGGCTCACCCGATCAGCTGAAAGTTTTTTTAAATGTGTATTATAATGTAACCCAACTTCACGCAAAATTTCATTTTTTGGGGAAAATATAAATATTTTCTTTTTTTTTCCGCTGTGTTATTCTAATGGGTATTTTTGAAATTTCTAAACATCATAAAAAAAAGTTACCATCCGATAATGCCACAAAACTATACAGATCCAAGTTAAATGGGGAAGCATGTTAAAAAAAAGTTTGAAGTTAATAACTGTAGCCGTTTGACCTGTGGAGAACCGACAAAAAAATATAAAAAAAAACAAAAAAAAAACATTGAAACGAACACCAATTTTTTCCAGTATGTCAAATTGAATCCTTGCTAAAGCTCGTCTAATAAAACAAGGTTCACTTATTTCTGTTTATTCATTTATTATTTGTTAACGGTTGATACACTTAAAAACGTACACTGTGTAAATGTTGTCAAGAATAGGCAAACAACTGAAATCAAATATAATGTCGAATAAAAATAGAACTACAAGGAGCATAATAAAATTTATGCTTTAAAAAATCATCGATAGAGTAAAATGAGTGTTCAGTAAGAACCTCTTTGAGTAGTTGTTTAAAAATATGGTTTTCCTCAGTGCGTTTAAGAGTCTCTGGCGATTTGTTGTTATTTATTTAAATGTTGTAATTCATTGTTATTATTACACTCACAAAATTATTTGGAATTGAGAAAATATCAGTCCATATAAGTATCTTTGTAATAGTAATGAAGTTGAAAATAATAGTGCTATTCATAAATACAGTACTAGAAATGAGAATAATGTGAATATAACAAGAGTGATATTAAAGTCAGAGAAAAACTACATTCGTATTAAAGGAATGGGAATTTTTAATAGCATTCCTGCAGATATGGGAGATGCCAGGGCAATATTGCAGAGTGTGGAATTGAGAATGTGCTAGAATAATAAGAAATACGAAACTTGTTACCAACAAACAAAAACAAAACTAGAATTACTGGGATATTCTAGAAGTATATTAAAATTATGAATATTAAATATAAATAATTATGTATAATTTTGTAATGAATACATTGTGATGTGAGAAAAATATAGCTTGCGATGTACATAAAAATATTATTATACTACCACTAATATACTAGATACTATAAGTATTATTTATTCTATATTTTATTCGTCTTTCATACATATATATACTGAGACGTGTGGCCGAGTGGTAACACACTGAACCGTCATTTGGGAGACCGGGGTTCGATTCCCGCCATGGTCGACCATCCTGACAGGGGTTTTTCGTGGTTTCCCTCTGTCGTTCATGTCAATACTGGGATGGTTCCTTAACAACAGACCACGACCGGCTCCTTCCCACCATCCAAAACATGTAATAAAATAACCTTTCATCTCATCATCCCACCATATCATATATCATCCACCGACGCCAATAGATCGTAGCCATCAGCACAGTGCGTCCTTAAAGGGAAAGTCAACTTGTTTTATATTCTCTATTATGAACAGTCTTGTTTCATTATGAATTCTGGTAAAAGTTTCATAATTTTATCTCTTCTCCTTCAAGAGATATGAATATTCTTGCATGTCAGTTATAGTGGATTCCAAGAATTGTTGACTAGCCATGGTCATTCATTCCACTCCCATCTTAGCAGGTGCAATTCTGCCATTCACGTGGTTCTGAGAACTTTAAATTCCCGAACAATACATGCACTTTTAGTTTGTTTCAGACTTCACAACCAGAGACGTATTGTCGACCTTGGCTTATGGTTTTTGAATTGCGTATTTGCAATTGCATGAATACAATAATTCGTTAACCAGTGTTATGTTATTTAATCACTCTCAATCTTAAAATGTGTATTTCATATGTGCTCATATAGTTTATATTTAGAGCTATATTGATTTTAATTTACCGGAAGTTTTTCAACCTAGCTTGGGCCAACGTTAATACTTATTGAATTTAAATTTATATTGGATATGACTGATCGGGCAATCCAACCGTATCGATTCGAACCCGAGTATTCAGATAGTGAAATAGAAGTACCGGTAGTGCAAGCTATAGAAGAGCACAGGTTGACGGCAAGATGTCTAGGAAGACGTGAGCATCGTTTATGGTGTATGTGTGATAAGTGCAAAGTTATGCCAACCGTCCACGAAAGCTTGTGTTGTAGAGAATGTGAACGTATACTATTTCAAAGGTTAGATGGAATTTTATTTGCGTAACACAAAATACAGATTTGTATTCGATAATTTTATCTAAATATGTACGGTACTCAATACGTTACGCTACCAAATAATTGAAAACAAAACACGAGTAGGAGAAAGAGAATAGCTTCTATCGACGATATACCCCCAAACATAGTGTGGCGATTATGTTACAAACAATTCGTAATTAGGATTCATTCAAATACGTCACTTGGGAAAGGCAACAATATAGTAATTATTCCGTCTAGTGTCGTGTCGGCAAGCAATGAGAGAACAATATCCAGAAGAACTCGAGTCAAATTATACAGGGTTTATTGCGTCACAACAAGGCAATACATACTAAGTGGCCGGCTGTGATTAACCAAATTATAAGCATTGGTTATAAACATGGTTATAAACATGGTTATAAACACTTAAAATGGGGTGGTAAGATCGCCCTTGTAGTGCCCCGTCCAAACGATCCTATCTTTCATCCACAACCTTAATTGGGGAACAATGATTTTGTATCAAGTTTCGATGTTATTAAAAAAAAAATATATATATCATAATTCAAGTTGGAATATTTTCCTGATAATAGTTTGAAATGTGAAAAAATCCTTCGAACTCTCATATATTATGCTCCTCATTATGATGTGTTCTGAGGTGCGCATCGCGAGTAATGTTTATGTTTTAACTTTTAATTCTTGCATCGTTGGACGTGGAATAGGTGCAATGCTCACAATAATACAAAACCATGAAAAAAACATTTCAAAACCTTGAAATTTTGATGTGGTTTATATTCTTCTGAAATTGTGTCAGTCTTCATTTTCGAGCAAGTCTGAGATTTTTGTCATTATCTCATATGATGCTCCCGTTTTTTGGCCTTTCAAATTCTGAAATGACACTGCACCCGGTTTCAAACGTGGACCAAATCTAAATGCATTCGGCATTAATTGACATTGTAAAATGTCCCCATGTAGGTATAATCGCTTTCAAGAAAATTTCGACGGTTTAAAATTTGTCATATGTCTTTTTTAATCCAAATAGCGAATTGTTTTGGTAATCTATCATGATTAGAAAATGAGTGATAACGCACTGGTTTAATATTTTTTTCTGTATAGTTATTGCACCCGAATACACAACAACCAGGCATTGCACTTAGCATAGAACTACTACAATACGTCTCACGTATACCGTGACTAACGGGAAACTGAATGAATGGATCATTGTGTGGGGAGGAGAGCGACTTGACCACCGTACGTCACAGATCCCCATTTCCAGGAATTAGCAAATACTACCATTGCATTTTTCTCCCGGACGCGTCAACTTATATAAAAAATAAAAAATACTGTATATCTTGAAATTATGAATTGAATACAAATCTGCAATCTACAAATAATCTCCAAATAACAAGTTAACTTTCCCTTTAAACTCAATATGAATGTCTTTCATATAACACCATAATCATTTAGCCCTCACGCACGTCGCAGATGCAGCGGTTAATATACTTAATATACTGTTTGGTCAGAAAAACGAGTAGTCCATAAAAAACCCCACAAAAATCTCAATATAACTACTATTTTTCGGAATTATCTTTTGATAGTTTGATATTTTAACAATTCGGTTTCCGAAAATTTGGTATTCGTAAATTAATTCTTATGATTTCCGAATTAAATCTAACCTAACCTAACCCAACCAAAACGATCTTCAAAATAATTGGTATTTCGACCACTTGGCGTGCACCCTCTGCACCCCACTGAACCGATCAGTCCTTGCATCTAGCTGTGTGGCCCCCTGACCCGGATATAGTCCTTGCATCTATCTATGCCACCCCTGAACCGGAACATCGTCACGTCAAGTTAATATAGAACGTTTTCAAACAAAAAATAAATGGAATAACTTACTCCTTCTTTGCACTTGTCTTTTAGAGCGTCTGGAAGGGCATTAACGGTGTCATGTTATTGGTTCAAACAGGAAGGGGGGAGGGGGGGGGATGGGAAACCCCCTTTTTCCCCAGTGTCTCAAAGTCACAGCTCAACATTCTCAGCGTCAACATTAAATACATTAACGTTCATTGCGACCTTCCCTTTGAACTTTTTGGATGAGCGAAGCGAAGACTCAATTTCGCCATAACCGGAAAAAAGTGCCTGTTTTTTTTTGTTTTTTTGTTCGCGCTCCACAGGTCAGACGAAAATTCAAAATCAGTTGAGACTTGGCACACACAAGTATAATTATCTAATTCGATACTGTATAGTTTTGAGGCGCGATCGGTTGAACCACTTCTGAGAAAACTCATTCCAAAGTTTTCAAAAAATTCCTTGAAATAACCCAGAGGGAAAAATTCGTGAAAAATATTCCATCTGAGAGGATTCAAATTCTCGGAGAATCTCAATCTGATAATGATACACATTATTTCGAACTTTCACTGGAATCAGATCAGCCGTTTCGATGTAAAAAATATATAATGTAATTTTTGTTGATTATTCGAAGCTATGAAGATACCTATTAAATCAAAGCAACAAGTGTCACCATTTGATTTTAAACGATTAAAACAAAGCCTTTTTTATTATCATATGAATTAATAATGGAAAATAAGATGGCAGTGATGTAATGGTTTGGATCTCAAGGTGTATATATATATATATATATATATATATATATATATATATATATATAATATATATATATATATATATATATATATATATAAATATATATATATATATATATATATATATATATATATATATATATATATATATATATATAATAACCAATTCAAAGATAAGTTGATATGTTCCAGCTCATCCATCAACGCGGAAACACGTGTCGAGGACACGGCCCTCTTTATGAATCGTGACGTAGACTACTCGATTGTGCTTATGTTTATATACAGAATCGGTAATGTATACATTACTGGAGTACAATAAAAGTGGATTTTTTTAGTTTTCTTCAAAACTCTTTAAAATAATCCGATATGAGTAAAATATTCATAACTTAAATACCATACAATATCAAAGTTTCCTTCTTAGACGAGCTTTAGCGATGATTCAATTTGACATATTGAAAAAAATTGGTGTTCGTTTTTTCTTTTTTTTTCATGTTTTTTTATCGGTTCTCCACAGGTCAAACGGCTGCAGCTATCAAATTCAAACTTTTTTTCATTATGTTTCCTCATCTAACTTAGATCTGTAGTTTTGTGGCATTATCAAGTGGTAGCTTTTTTTTTTACGAATTTTAGAAATTTCAAAAATCCCCCTTAGAATAACACAGCGGAAAAAAAAAAATTTTATTTAGAAAAAAATGAAATTTTGTGTGAAGTTGAATTACATTCTGATACACATTTCTGAAGATTCTCAGCTTGATCGGGTTAGCCATTTTGAAGAAATACTATAAAATGTGCTAAATTGGTACCACAGTTCTTTCCCATTTCTAACTTAAATGTCACCCAATTGGCGAATGTAGTCAAAAGTTTGGCAAAAACGTCGACATACCATTACTATCCGCTCGTCCAACAACGCATATATGGCGTTTTCCTTGTCATTATAATTTTGATATCTCACACCGTTCAAAAGTTATCACCAAAAAACTGATAATTCGCTGAATCGACTCTTATGGACTCTTAAATAACTTCTCATATACATGTATAATAGAAAAGCAATGTCGTTAAGCAGTTCTAAGCAATAGTTTTATAGGAATTCTTATTGGACGTGGTGAAGTATTTAGCTCAGTATCAAGCTAACGTGCGCCACCAACAAGTTAAAGCAGACTACAGTATTAAAGAGGCACTGACATTCTATCTGGATAGCGCGATGGCAAGTTGGTTCGGCCAAAGACCTTAGTATCTAACTTCGTTAGAAGACGTAAAACTGATCTTGTTTACCATGTAACGCTTGGCGACATTGCTCACTAGCGCTACCTGTCGCAGTGGAGTGAATTAGAAGAGAGATATCTGCTTCACCACCAATATGTTTACATAATTAAAACACTCGGCGATATAACAGATAGCGTTGTCTCGTCCATTCATGATGGAACTATAGGCCTAGGCATATTGATGAATCATGAAATATATCAGTTCTGAAAAAAACATTAGTTGGATAATTATGTGGATCCAAGGCGTGAGAAAAAAAAATCTGGAAATCATTTCAACTGGCTCGCCTGAAGAATAATGCACTCCACTACGATACGTGCGCTAGCATCGCTCTGTCGCCGCTTAGAAGGCTTAGTTTTAGGTCTTCTAACGAAGTTAGATACTAAGGTCTTTGGTTTGGCTACCCCAAGATGCATCGAGGGTTGCGTTGGTTAGCCGGTTTGATATGGTATCTTCTCTTCCTATTCCTTTCATGTTGTAAATATGTCCCAATATACCGGCCAAATCTTTAGAAATACCGATCGTGCGTTTCTACTTTCCAGTTACAACTACAGATCTCATGCATGTTCAAGAGTAGTTAATTACCAAAAGCCTTGCGGGGGCGCATTCCTGTTTGATATAAACTTACTCCATCTTACTCCTCTCTGATCCTGTACTCTTGACTTATTCTTGGAGTCATTAGTGAGAAGTAAGTCTGTATTCTTCGGGCAACACAATCCA
This sequence comes from Brachyptera risi, assembly GCA_964007535.1. Classification (NCBI taxonomy): domain Eukaryota; kingdom Metazoa; phylum Arthropoda; class Insecta; order Plecoptera; family Taeniopterygidae; genus Brachyptera; species Brachyptera risi. The sequence goes on along the minus strand of OZ023335.1, from coordinate 25,838,679 downwards.
TTAGACCGTGGACAGAAATAACTTTCAAGTCGGTAATGTAGAATTTCAAGTCGGTAATGTAGAATTTCAAGTCGGTAATGTAGAATTTCAAGTCGGTAATGTAGAATTTCAAGTCGGTAATGTAGAATTTCAAGTCGGTAATGTAGAATTTCAAGTCGGTAATGTAGAATTTCAAGTCGGTAATGTAGAATTTCAAGTCGGTAATGTAGAATTTCCAGTCGGTAATGTAGAATTTCAAGTCGGTAATGTAGAATTTCAAGTCGGTAATGTAGAATTTCAAGTCGGTAATGTACAACTTTGAGTCGATAATGTAGAATTTCGAGTCGGTAATGTAGAATTTCAAGTCGGTAATGTAGAATTTCGAGTCGGTAATGTAGAATTTTGAGTCGGTAATGTAGAATTTCAAGTCGGTAATGTAGAATTTCAAGTCGGTAATGTACAACTTCAAGTCGGTAATGTAGAATTTCAAGTCGGTAATGTAGAATTTCAAGTCGGTAATGTAGAATTTCAAGTCCGTAATGTAGAATTTCAAGTCGGTAATGTACAACTTCAAGTCGGTAATGTAGAATTTCAAGTCGGTAATGTGGAATTTCAAGTCCGTAATGTAGAATTTCAAGTCCGTAATGTAGAATTTCAAGTCGGTAATGTAGTACAGAGTTAGGTGAGCCAATCAGACATCATATCAAATATATTACAAGAAGCAATCAGAATATTCCAAATTTCGTTCATTCAATATTTTTTTTACAGAATTAATGACTCAGAATAGGCGTGGCTTCACCAGTCGGCCAGTTGGATCTATGTCATTTGTGGACATTTGAAGATACCCCGATTGGATATTTGAATTTCACTACAGTTTTAACAGCCCTGTTGATTGGACGGTATGATTTGTGACGTCATGGGGGCGGAGACTGCGAGTCGTCAATTGAAAATATATTTATTTGCCCTCCAGGACCCGGTTCTTTTATTTTATTTAATTTTTCTGTTTATGTTTCTACACAGAATCGGTGATGTCTACGTCATAATCCGAGAATAATTAATGTGATGAGAGAATGAAAATTGGAAATTAAGTTGATAATTTCTAGTTTTCTCTCAACTTGAATAAACAAATATCGGTGATTATTCATTGAATCTAGTTTTAAGAGTCCATGAAAGTCGATTTGGCGAAATATAAGTTTTTTTGGTGATAACTTTTGAACGGTATGAGATATTAAAATTTTAATACGCGAGAAACACAGATAATTAGAATGACTTCAAAATGATATAGGGTACAACTATTTAAGTCATGTCCTAAATTTCTAAATTTTATATCAAAACTTTATATCAAATTATTTATCACTATTGCTTTAATATGTTTATAATTGTTAACTTTTGATTTTATTATTTGTCTATCTGTTCATTTGTACCTTTCTGTCTACTACCTGTATGCAATTGTTGTAGTACTTGATATGTAAGCGTTGAGTGTGAATAAAATGGTTTCAAAATGAAAAAATGAAATGTCAAGCGTATACAGCTGAAAATTGTGTTTTTTCAGCTGTATATACGTTTGACAGTTATGTGGCATGACTCAAATAATTATTACTTGTATCATCTTGGAGCTATTATAATTATCTGTGTTTCTCGCGTATTAGAACTAGGAAAACGCGGAATGCGCGTTGTGAGATGAGCTTAGAAGTATGGCAATATAGAATGAAAAATAACTTGTCAGCTCAATTTACATCTACAAACCTTGACTTACTTCAAACGTTCAAAAATCTCACCTGCAACTTGTTGATATTTATAGTAACCTGCAACCTGTCGCATAAACACTTTGCACAAACCAATTGATCCAAATATTCAATAAAATGTACACGTTTATTGCGTTTTCTTCATTATTTCTCATTCGATTGTTGTAAAAATCTCTGAAAAGGTGTATAATAGTATTTTTGATATTCTGTGAGAATTTGAGATCTTTTGAAAAATTCTTGTATTTCAAGTATTTTTCCTCCGGGTTATTCTTATGAGGATTCTCCAAACTTTCCGATTATTTTCCGGAAAAACCTTCTCTGAATAACAATCCCGACCTATTCTGGTATGACACCAACGTTCAGAAAAAGTTTCAAGTTGATTGATTCATTTCTCTGACCTGTATGCCGCGTACATGATAATAAAAAAAATAATAAAAAAAAAAACATAAAAACGAAGACCATTTTTTTTCAGGGTGTGAAATGGAAAGCTTCGCTACGCTCATCTAATTACCATATCTCATACCGTTCAAAAGTTATCACCAAGAAACTGATATTTCGCTAAATTTACTCCCGTTGACTCTTAAAGTTGTGAAGTACATTTCACTCAATTCGATTCTCAACTTTATTCTAATAATTAAACTCAATCATATAATTATATTTAAAAAATAAGTACGGATCAATTTGTTACAAGGTCGACGTCGAGAGATTCTATTCATCACTACGTGCTTCGTTGAACCCAATATGAATACTAAATAGGTTGATGGGCATTCATGTACGCCTAGCAAGCTCTAGCAAGGCATGAAACCTGTTTAACTACTGTCATGGCGGCAATTTGCCATCAACTTTGCGGGGTAGTTTTCGATGATCGCAAGTTGCGACCGCTGGCATCTTTGCTAGACGTACATGAATGTCCCCCTCTAGAATCATATATATTATTCACTGACACAAAACGCATGTATTCTCTTGTATTCCCCACTGTGAGTTCTGCTGCTGTGTTGGAATCGGGTAATATTCGAGCCGCTCGTATATTTCTGTAGCACTTACGGGATTAGCTCCATAAGCGCTATCAGATAAAAAATATAAGAGGAGAGAAACGAACGTTCGAAAAACACAATAATAATATTTAATATATATAGGCCTATATATATATATATATATATATATATATATATATATTTATATATGCTATGAATGAATATTTTTGGATGAAGTTGTGTAATCAAAATAACACAACTATATATATATATATATATATATATATATATATATATATATATATATATATATATATATATATATATACAAATATATATATATATATATATATATATATATATATATATATATATATATATATATATATATATATATATATATATATATATACTATTATTACACAACTTCATCCAAAAATATTTATTTATAGCACATAATGAGTTGTGAGAGCTCAAAGTCAAACATATATATATATATATATATATATATATATATATATATATATATATATATATATATATATATATATATATATATATATATATATATTTATTTATATATATAAATATATATATATATATATATATATATATATATATATATATATAAATATATATATATATATATATATATATATATATATATATATTTATATATATAAATATATATATATATATATATATATATATATATATATATATATATATATATATATATATATATCATATATTATATATGGTATTATATAATATCATTATTAAATATTATATATTCAATACAAATCATCATGCAACAAATTATTGGATTCAAGTAGGGATCAACCGTGATTAAAAGAAAATAATTCATTTTCAAGGTGAAATCACGTTTCTTTCGAAGAGACCTCACGAAAAATACAAGTTCTTAGAAGTAGGGTCGTGTCAAGGTATGTCCTATGAAACAGTACTTGGCAGTCACATATAAAACCTAGAACTCTTCTACGACTGACTTCACTCTTTTCTTACTGCATACGATTTCCATATAATACAGATCAGAGACCGGGCTTGAAGCATAAGTAACTGTCTGTTTGTCGTTTGATACCAGTTGAATCATATATCCATATAATACAGATCAGGGACAGGATTTGAAGCATAAGTAAAAGTCTGTTTTTGTCATTTTAAACCATATTAATCGTAAATGTAACGCTTAGTCCATGTAATACAGATCAGAGGTAAGGCGCGAAACATAAGTACAAGCCTATTTCTGTCGTTAGATACCTTTTAAATCCTTTACAATACAACGTGGTCGATTGTTTTGACCCGATTTCAAAGAGACTTTTACTGATGCTTCACGCTGTACTAGCACACCACACACCTCAACTACTATAATCAATAGACGTACTGATTACAATGTGAATGAGCCTGCTGACGTCATCAAAACAGATAAAAGTGATGCTCATTATCTATTAAACAGGGGATTCACATGTGATATTCCACTGATGAGGTTGATGATGCATGGAATTGATTACGTCATCAACTAGGCGATGTTTTTAATGACGTCATGAAATTAATCCCCTTGTAAAAAGACCTTGAACGAAGGGATTAGGAATTGTGGATAATTTGAGATTTCATTCTTGGTGCATTTGTGCTATGTTACCTGATCACCTACATATTGTACAATATTATATAATAATATAATAATATATATATTATATATAATGGATGATAGTATAATGATATTATATATCATCTTGAAGCTATTATAATTATCTGTGTTTCTCGCGTATCAGAATTTTGATATCTCATACCGTTCAAAAGTTATCACTAAAATACTGATATTTTGTTAAATCGACTCCCAAAATTCAGAATTCACAAAACGTTATAACTTTGATCCGGCTCAAAGTTACGATAATTTCCAGAGATAATTCTATATTTGTAATTATTTTTAATTCATAAATTATAATTTTCAATTTAAATCTATTATCATTATTTAATAATTTGATAATTTAATAATCAAATTTAATCAAATTTAATAATAATTGATTGATCTATTATTATTAAATTTGAGACAGTATCAAAGTTGATCGATAATATCTTAGTAGCAACTCTAGTCCCTATGACCTTTGAAGCTATGACCTTTTGTGAATTCTGGACTCTTAGGCCCGGTTTTACGAAATTGGATCAAGCAATAGTTAGCGGATTAACTTGTTATCACCATGGTTACATATGTATCACCATGGTTACATATGTTATTTTCGTTACATATGTTACCTTTAATTAATAGTTAGTGGATTAGTACTTAACTAAGATTCGTAAAACCGGGCCTTAGGGCAGTAAACTAACACGTTTTTGTATTTATTTATTTATTTGTCAATTCAAGATTATACGGAAAAAATCACAATATTCCACGAAGCCTGTAAACAGGCTTATCTGTGGTTTGCATTATAATTATAACACATGAAAAACATAACTGATACAAAATAATTACAGGTATAGTGATGGCGTGTTTAGTTTTGTGAATTATACGAGTTTCAATGATATTATAATGTGCCAATATAACAATACATATATGAGTTTTTTTTTTCCATTCTCCTCATTATTATAATTTCAAAGTATATAAAAATTTCCATTCGACATTAAAAATTGAGAGAATATATATATATATATATATATATATGATGATTTTTTTATGAAACAATAACAAAATTTCTTGTTGGGAAATCATATATGTGTTGGGCTGAAGCTTCATCCACCAGGCGTTCAAGTAATTCTTGATTTGTTATCTTATTATATATAAATCTTTATTAGACATGTCATGGTACACATGATTGCTTTTGGACACATAATTATAATCAAATACAAAATTAATGAAGTAGAAAAAACACATAATAATAATAAATCACATGTGAATGATTGATGAAAAAATGATTGTAATAAACAGTAGCCTGATATGAAAAAGTATCAATATGAACAGAGATATGAAAATAATATAAAAATAATAAAAAAAAAAAAAATTAAGAATAATTATGCTAAGAATTCCTGTAGTAACTTTTTTTTTTTTAATAACATCGAAACTTGATACAAAATCATTGTTCCCCAATTAATGCCAAGGATGAAAGATAGGATCGTTTGGACGGGGCACCACAAGGGCAATCTTACCACCCCATTTTGATTATTTAAAACTAATGATCTTCAACACCAGGACTGCGCTGTCTGTGACCATAATTTTTCGCCGTAGTTAAAAGTCTTTCAGTATAAACACACGAATGTTGATATCTTCCACTTTGAACTAAGTCTCTTGGGCAATGATTACTTCTTTCCATTGACAGCAGATGTAAAATTGATCATTATACAAAATGCACAAATTAAATTAGTGATATGCCTATAATGTTATAATTAGGCCTATCGCTCTACTAATTAATGGTCGTAATTAATGTAGTAACTGAAACCTCCATCATACACACATTTCGACAACACCGTTCCATATCCCTTCTCAGGAGAGTGACAATCGTAGATAATTATATTCTATAGGCACACTTTGTTACACGCTTTGTAAGATGATCGAGATAGGTATATATGAAATGTTCTCGGAGCCTTTGAAACTATCAAGTCTAGAAAGCCGTGAGTTACCGTGACTTTGAAACTTGTAAGTCTAGAGAGCCATGAATTACCGTGCTGTGGTTATTAATATTGTCGAGCACAGACTGCCTGTATGTAACTGGGATTATAGCTATTGGACATTCAACTTGTGCTGTTTCAGATAAGGACTCTCTCTAGGACCACGATGTAGTGATATCAATCTATTTTATCATAATTAGACGAGATTTAGCGAGGATTCAATTCGACATGCTGAAACCAATTGGTGTTCGTTTTTATGTTTTTTTTTATGTTTTTTTGGTGGTTCTTCACAGGTCAAACGGCTACAGCTATCAACTTCAAACTTTTTTCTTCATGGTTCCTCATCTAACTTAGATCTGTATAGTTTTGTGGCATTATCGGATGTTAACTTATTTTTTTATGAATTTAAGAAATTTCAAAAATACCCATTATAATAACACGGCGAAAAAAAAGGAAATATTTTTATTTAAAAAAAAATGAAATTTTGCGTGAAGTTGGGTTACATTTTGATACACATTTCTAAAAACTTTCAGCTTGATCGGGTGAGCCATTTTGAAAAAAACACCATAAAATGTGCTAAATTGGTAGCACTCGAACCAGTTTTTACCCATTTCTGAATTAAATGTCACCCAATTGACGAATGTAGGCAAAAGTTTGGTCAAAGTCGACATACTATTACTATCCGCTCGTCTAACAACGCATATATGGCGTTTTCCTAGTATAAAGAAGGTGACCCAAGTCGGGTCTTGAAAATGAAATATTACCGGGGTTAGTTCGCGAGTCCAAGGTCCCGATTGCCTGTGGCGCAACTATCGCTTTCTTATCGAACATATTTTCATCGAACCAGAGATGAAAAATAGAGTCACACTAATGATGCTCACCCAATATATATAATGCTTCATTCCCTTATTCACTTCAAGAGCCTATATTTACTTTTTCAATTGCATTGATCAAAGGGAAACATATATATTTATACATTCAACTGTTTTTATTCTTATACCGCATAGTTTTCCAGATGTTTATTTTAAAATGAGCATGATATATGTAATATGTTAACAGTGTGTAGACCCACATACAAGTCAAATCTTATGTGACTTTGTGGGTCCACGTTATTATCATAATGTACCAACTAGTCAAACGCGAAATATGCGTTGTAAGATGAGCGATATATCTGAATAAGGTATAAAAGTCGTTGAAGTAGTTCTACCCTTGCTACTTTATCGACTCTGGTATTCTACACACCTTGATATTTGAATAAGCTATACAAGTCGTTAAAGTAGTTCTACTCTTGCCACTTCATTGACTCTGGTATTCTACACACCTTGACGCATATAAAAAATACTTCATTGTTGGTCAACTCTTATGAATCTAGAAAGCAGTGAATCTCGACAACTTAATTCTCTCACAATTTTTATGATATATTTGATGAATATTATCAGTTATTTTAGATTTTTTCTTCAAAACGGCTGATTGGAATCGCATAAAAAATCGTGAAAATGTGTAAAATCTATTTATACACATTTAGAGAAAATTTCATCCCATTTGGAGAGATTATATTTTTCAACATTTTCCGCCCAGCCAAATCTTATGGGGTTTTTAGAAACTTTGAGATGATTTTTCTCAAAATCGGTCCGACCGATTCATTCCAAAAACTATACAGTTCTAAGTTGGATGAGTTTGCGTGTACAAAAAAAGTTTCATGTTGATCAGTCAACCCTTGCAACCTGTGGAGTGCTTACAAAAAAAAAAAAAAAAAAAAAAACACACACACAGACAAAGCCCTATAAGAGTGGGATGGAGACTTTGCTACGCTTATCAATAAGACAGACTTCAAGATGAAGAAAAAGTTTCCCATTGTACAAATATTAGATATTACAGAATGGTTAAATGTCAAAATAATCTATCCTTTGTTACTTGTTATTATATACTACTGGCTTTCATAACCAAGATTGAAATAGGCATGATGCCAACATATCTTTGGAACCGTCTAGAATATGTCAAGAATAAACACAATTTGATCTCGAGACAGGCTATACAGAAAGGAAATGTTTCTGTCACTCTTGATAGTATTTTTATTCCAGTATTCTCTCTTGAGGCGCCCCAGACAATGCAGTGGGAAAAATGGTCAAGCTTAATATTTAATGATGAGATCTAAGAATTTACGATGAGTTACCTATAGTAACATCAGAGATATAAGAAGTGTGGGTTGTTTCAGAATTAGGTCCATTGACTGGGAGAGATAGAAGATCTAGTTAAATAATAGTAATCTAGTAGAAATAATGTAGTTAGACGAGCTTTAGCGAGGATTCAATTTGACATACTGAAAAAAATTGATGTTCGTTTTTGTGTTTTTATTTTTTTTCATGTCTTTTTGTCGGTCTCCACAGGTCAAACGGCTACAGCTATTAAATTAACACTTTTTTTCATCATGGTTCCTTATCCAACTTAGATCTGTATCGTTTTGTGGCATCTTCGGGTGATAACTTTTATTTTTATGAATTTTAGAAATTTCAAAAATACCCGTTAGAATAAATAACACGGCGGAAAACAAATAAAAATATTTTTATTTTCGAAAGAAATGAAATTTTGTGTGAAGTTGAATTACATTCTGATACACATTTCTGGTAATTCTCAGCTTGATCGGGTCAGCCATTTTGAAGAAAAACATGAAATGTGCTAAATTGGTACCACTCAAAGCAGTTTTTACCCATTTCTAACTTAAATGTCACCCAATTGGCGACTTTAGGCAGAAGTTCAGCAAAAAAGTCGACATACTATTACTATCCGCTCTTCTAACAACGCATATATGGCGTTTTCCTAGTGGGATAATTTAAATGACATATCATGATTGTATTTAAATATGTATCACGGGTTAGTGTTAATTTTGTGATTGAGTGTTTTTATGGGTATCTCATATAACAATAATCTTTTTATTGTTAATGTACAAAAATACTACCTTTCAACCTATTTGAATAGGCCTAATAATAAATGGATGAGCGAAGCGAAGACTCAATTTCACCCTACTCGAAAAAAAAGTGCTTTTTTTAATTCGCGCTCCACAGGTCGAACGAAAATTCAAAATCATTTGAAACTTGGCGTACACAAGTGTACTGTCTATCTATCTATCTATCTATCTATCTATCTATCTATCTATCTATCTATCTACTGATCTAATTCAATACTGTAAAGTTTTGAGGCGCAATCGGTAGAACCACTTCTGAGAAACTCATTTCAAAGTTTTCAAAAATCCCATAAGAATAACCCAGAGGAAAAAATTCGTAAGAAATATTCACTTCGAGAGAATACAAATTCTCATGGAATGTTGATATAATATGTATACACATTATTCCGAAAATTCAGTCAAATCAGATCAGCCATTTTGATGTAAATGAATATTTAATCTATTCTTTTAAATCGCTCAAAGCTATTAAGAAATCAATTAAATCCAAGCAACAGGTGTCACCAATTATTTGGAAACGATTAAAACAAAGCCTTCTTCACTATCATAGAAATCAATTAGAAAATAGGATGGCAGTGACGTAATTGTTTGGATCTCAAGGTGGATATATATATATATATATAATAAATAACCAATCCAAAGATAAGTTGATATTCTGGGGCGGCGCAGCGAAGAAATACATGGACAAGATATTTAAACTACAAAAGTATGCCATAGGAGTCATGTTGGAAAAACGGAGGCTATTATCATGTTCTAGCTCATCCATAAACGCGGCAACACATAACGCGTTTTCCTAGTAATAATAAATGATATCTTGCAATCTATGCAGTAAAGTTGAAACTTGGAGTATATATCACTACTTTTGAGGTCCGGAAAGGCCATCAAACTTATATTTAATCTTCGAAGTTCAAACTAATCGATATGAACTATTTATTCACCAGGAAATTCTCTAGGAAACTGAAAAATAAAACCGAGATGACAAACAATGAGGAAACTATAAACGAGATTGATAAGTTTTTCGAGAAACACTTCTTCAGTATTATTAAAATTCTTTCCAATTTTCTGTACACAGATATTTGTTTCTTTAATATAGTTTGACACGTCCAAGTTTCACCAACTGGTTCAAATTTTTATTAAAAATGTTTATAAGTTTAATAAGTCGCAGATAGTACCTTCAAATAGTTTATATTTATGTTGGGAAGGAATGCTGATCTTGCAGGAAAGAAGACAAAAGTATATGGAAAGATGTATCGAAAAGAAAAAGAAAACTAATACTAATATAGAGATGAAAGATGTCGATTCTGTGATAAACGTAATTAAATAGGCAATGAGTGAATTTTTAATTTCACATTTATTACAGGTAAACACATTTTTAGCTGTAGGCTCTATATCTGTGAATATATTTCAATTCAAAGTTCATTTTATTTACAATCATTTTGATTTCTTGGAGGTATTAAAGAGATCTGTAACACTTCTGTATTATAATTTTAGTATTTGAAACTGTTCAAAGCCAAATCACAAAGAACCTTGCATGATATTTGCTAAATCAACTCCCATGTATTCTTAATAACAAATGAGGGGGTTGATGCAAAAACAAGTCAAGTCACATTTTTGACGTTTCTGAATATTTTTTCGTTTACAGGGAAAAAGGAGGATTCATCTGGAAGACTACAGCGTTCTCCAATTGGCTCACATAACCTGGAGAGTACACCCCCCCCTCCACCCCTCCCCCCCCACACACACACCCAGACACACTGAAGATCAAAATCCTGTTTCTCTCAAGTGGAAGGATTTCGCTTCGTTTACTTGATCCAACAATTGAATCATCGCCTACATCCCCATACTAACATTGTAGACAGTCATCGGACCATCAGGTTATGTCTGCCCATTTGCACGTAGTTTTTGTTGTTGTTGTTGTTGTTGTTGTTGTACACAAAAATGAAAATGATTTTTATTTTTCCCACATTCTGCTAAAATTAAATTTTTAATTCTGAAAGGTTATTTCACTTTGTAAAATCCACTTTTGTAAAATCCACATTAAATTTAGTAAAATCCACCTGTTGATATAGACTTTAATACGTGAAAAATGACATTTAGAAGGATAATAATGGTAATTGTGTAGTATTGTGATAGAATGGTAATTTAGCGATTAGACGAGCTTTAGCGAGGATTCAATTCGACATACTGAAAAAATTGGTGTTCGTTTTCATGTTTTCTTTTTTTTATGTTTTTTTTTTGGTTCTCCACAGGTCAAACGGCTACAGCTATCAACTTCAAACTTTTTTTCATCATGCTTCCTCATCTAGCTTAGATCTGTATAGTTTTGTGGTATTATCGGGTGGTAACTTTTATTATTTTTATGAATTTTAGAAATTTCAAAAATACTCATTAGAACTAGGCAAACGCGTTATGTGTTTCCGCGTTGATGGATGAGCTGGAACATATCAACTTATCTCTGGATTGGTTATTATATATATATATATACACCTTGAGATCCAAACCATTACATCACTGCCATCTTATTTTTCATTAATAATCTATATAATAATGAAGAAGGCTTTGTTTTAATCGTTTACAAACAAGTGGTGACACTTGTTGCTTTGATTGAATAGGTATCTTAATAGCTTTGAATAATTGACACAAATAACATTATATATTCTTTTACATCGAAACGGCTGATCCGATTTGAGTAAAAGTTCGGAATAATGTGTATCATCATCAGATTGAAATTCTCTGCGAATTTGAATCCTCTCAGATGAAATATTTTTCACGAATATTTTCTCCCGGCTTATTCTTATGGGATTTTTGAAAAGTTTAGAATGAGTTTTCTCAGAAGTTGTTAAACCGATCGCGCCTCAAAACTATACAGCATCAAGTCAGATAGGGGTTCATGTGTGTGCCAAGTTTCAACTAATTTTGAATTTTTGTCTGACCTGTGGAGCGCGAACAAAAAAACAAAAAAACAAAAAAACAAAAAAAAAGGCACTTTTTTTTCGGTATAGTGTAATTGAGTCTTCGCTTCGCTCATCCAATAACACGGCGAAAATAAAATTGAAAAATTTCTATTTTCAAAAAAATTGAAATTTTGTGTGGAGTTGAATTACATATTGATACACAATTCTGGAAATTCTCAGCTTGATCGAGTGTGCTATTTTGAAGAAAAAACATGAAATGTGCTAAATTGGTACCACTCGAAGCCGTTTTTACCCATTTATAACTAAAATGTTACCCACTTGGCGAATGTAGACGAAAGTTTGTCAAAGAAGTCGACATACTATTACTTTCCGCTCGTCTAACAACGTGTATATAGCGTTTTCCTAGTAGGTATACAATAAAGTAATATTGACTAGCGTATAGCCACAAACAATTTCAATTCCTCTCATATAGGTTCTTTCTTGTTTTTTTTCTTTGATGTGAGTGGTTGAATTGAGCTTCCAAAGTGACCATCAGGTCAGTATATTCGGATCTCTTGAAAACAATCAAATGTAACACAAACGTCTTCCTATATCAACACCGAACTGTTTATATTCCTTCTCAATTGAGAAACACTCGCACACAGGAAGCGAACTCACGCTATGTTAGCAGTTTCCAAAACTCCACCTTCATCTATCGATCATGAGAATTTATGGATGAATGAATATACATTTAATTCACCTCTTAGTTTTAGTTTTAGTTGTAGCTATAGATCTCAAATTAATCGTCTTAGTTTATATTTTCAGCTTCATAATTTGTATTATTATATAACAATTCCTGTTTGATCGGTTAAAAACAATACACCTAGCATCAAAAAAAGAATAAAAAAAAAGAAAAAAATGAAAAAAAAAAAATATATATATATATATATATATATATATATATATATATATATATATATATATATATATATATATATATATATATATATATATATATATATATATGGATATATATATATATATACATATACATATACACATATATATATATATATATATATATATATACATATCAGCCACCCTCGGTAGCTCAGTCGGCTGAGGTACCGCTTCAGAATTTGAAGTCTCCGTTGGGTGTGGGTTCGAGTCTCACATAAGGCATGGGTTTTTGTAAACGTCCTTTCACTAATTATCACATCACAATGTCATAATCACCTGCTCATTCGTACCCCCGTAAAACCTAGCTGTTGGTGGGGTCGTTAAGCAAACCACAATCAATCATCAATCATCAATCATATATATATTTATATGTATAATGATAATTGTAATAATAATTTCCAGCTACTTTACATTTTAAATTTACGTTTACTTCATACTTTCGATGTTCACTTCAAATATAAACCTGATCATGTTAATTTTAATAATTCCCCAGCACAAGATTACTCTCATTGGGGAATTACCATTTTTATAACTTTATTTCCTGTACACCATGTGAAGAACGAAATAAATTGAAATTGAAATTGAAATTGAAATTTACTAACTGAACCAGACGGGCACATCTCTTTCAGACTTATCCTGACGATTATATTTTCTCAGACTTCTATTTTTAGATTCTCTTCACACTTGATATTGCTTTTGACACTGATTGGTAGCGACCTAGTTTCATGTAGCACTGTGGGCGTGACCTTGAAGTTTGACTTAGAGACTTGACTTGACTTTGCAGTTCGACTTAGTTTTACATATCACTATGACAACAGTCTCACCAGTAGGAAAACAATTCGCAACTCATTATTCGCAGTTTTAATGAAGTTAGAAGAAACTTTATGTGAAGAGAGCTGTGGTGAGTAAGGGGATCGCTTCACAGGTGTGGTTTAAGGCTACTCTTAAGAGGCCGCAGGCGCTCGTATTTCACGCCACAAACTCTCACGGCCGTCATTTTTGAGATATCGATGTGATTGTTTTAGCATTCTTTTGATAATTGAAAGAGGGAGGTTATCGCATTTACAGAATTTTGAACAACAAATTTGTAATTTTTCAAATACATCAAATGGAAAATGAAAAAATTTCTAGTTTACGGAAACCTAGATATATATTTTTGAATACCGAAAAAAAATATGGACTGTGAAATATATCAGAAGTGTGAGTAAGGGAATTAACGGCGTTTACGAGAATATGAGTTCGGCGGGCTGGTCTATGGGCTGCGCCTAGCACACGATGCATGTTAAACTAGTCTGAAGCGAGCGAACAACGAGCCCGTGTAGAGCGCCTGCGGCCTCTTAAGAGGCTTCTTTACATCTTGCCTATCGGCTTGATTGCAGACGTTCGGGGCCCAAGTTGGCAACGGAAAACCAATCACCGCATTAACCAATGAGGTTAGATACTAATTCATGTTTTTTTTATATGTTTTTTTGTCGGTTCTCCACAGGTCAAACGGCTACAGCTATCAACTTCAAACTTTTTTTCATTATGGTTCCTTATCTAACTTAGATCTGTATAGTTTTGTGGCATTATCGGGTGGTAACTTTTATTTTTATGAATTTTAGAAATTTTAAAAATACTCATTAGAATAACACGTCGGAAAAAATGAAAATATTTTTATTTTCAAAAAAAATGAAATTTTGTGTGAAGTTGAATTACATTTTGATACACATTTCTGGAAATTCTCAGCTTGATTGGGTCAGCCATTTTGAAGAAAAAACATGGAATGTGCTAAATTGGTACCACTCGAAGCCGTTTTTATTCATTTAGAACTTAAATGTCACCCAATTGGCGAATGTGGGAAATGGTTTGACAAAGAAGTCGACATACTATTACTTTCCGCTCGTCTAACAACGCGTATCTATGGCGTTTTCCTAGTAACTTAAATGTCACCCAATTGGCGAATTTAGGCAAAAGTTTGGAAAAGAAGTCGACATACTATTACTTTCCGCTCGTCTAACAACGCGTATCTATGGCGTTTTCCTAGTTACTTAAATGTCACCCAATTGGCGAATTTAGGCAAAAGTTTGGAAAAGAAGTCGACATACTATTACTTTCCGCTCGTCCAACAGCTCGTCTAATAAGGCTGATAAAAACCACCGTTATTATTATTTTTTTTCATTTTTTTCATTTCTTTATTGAGTTTTAACGACACACTATACTGATGGCTACGATCTATTGGCGTCGGTGGATGATGAATGAGATGATGGGATGGTGAGATGAAAGGTTATTTTATTAGATATTTTGGATGGTGGGAAGGAGTCAGTCGTGGCCTGTTGTTGAGGAACCATCCCAGTATCAACCTGAACGACAGAGGGAAACCACGAAAAACCCCTGTCAGGATGGTCGACCATGTCGAGAATCGAACCCCGGTCTTCCGAATGACAGTTCAGGGTGTTACCACTCGGCCACGCGTCTCGGTAATAATAATTAAAAAGTACTTTCAGGATTGTGGTATCCTTTTTTCTCATCCCACGGGGTAGTTTTCAATGGAATGTGGTTAGGGCTCATGGGTAAGATTGGACACCGAAACCCATATCACACAACCGAGTCGACTTTACTCCGATATATGCTCTTCAGGCGCGCCATATATAGTTACTATACATATATACATATATAGTATAGTTTACTTTTGATTTCAATTTTCTCCATCAGTTTCGACCGTATTCGTTATGTTCCTGCCCATATCATTGTGTCGTCACTTTTAACAAATGTTAGCACAGTGTTGTCGAGACAGAATCACCCTTCAGTTCAAACCTTTCAGGGAGAATTACATTGCACATAGCCTTTAGAACGGTTGATGAGGGAAGAAGGAGGGAGGGGGGGAAAGGGGGGTAAGGAGGGGAAAAGCAATTTTTGAATGAAGTATCTCATCACTTAAAATTTGAAAGGCTTTTTCATTTACTTCCATCGCAATCCATCTGTACATCTCTTCATAAATATTCACACACATTTTTGTATCGACTGAAGATGAAGGTTCGAACCACCCGTGCGCTAATAGTGTGGAATAGGAGGGACGGTCGATCGGAACCTCCATCTCTCGTGGATACCTGTCACATTTATACAGTCGAGAATTGTTTGGAGGGTAAAATTAATGTCAGTACTAACATGAAGAAAATATGAGAATTCGTTGTACACAATTTTACCACGTTTATTTTAACCTTCACTGTCAGAATAATGTATATATATATATATATATATATATATATATATATATATATATATATATATATATATATATATATATATATATATATATATATATATATACATATATATATATATATATATATATATATATATATGTATATATATATATATATATATATATATTATATATATATATATATAGGCCTATATATATATATATATATATATATATATATATATATATATATATATATATATATAAATATATATATATATATATATATATATATATATATATATATATTCATATATATATATATATATATATATATATATATATATATATATATATATATATATATATATATATATATATGTATATTTCTGAGATAATGCGGGAGAAGGGCGGGGGGGGGGGGGGAGGGGGGGGAGGGGGAGGTGCGCAAGAAAAAAAAATCGGACCTGTGGGCGCAATGTATCTTAATACAGCCCCGATGATAAGATTATTATGTCTACTTTTTTCGCCACTTGATGCAACTAGATTGCTTAAAATTAATAGTAATCAAAGAAACCTCACACTTCGTAATCATACTTCGTGAGTAGAATGTAACAAATCACTCAATGTTTTTCTTGTTTTCTTTTTACTTCAACTACCTTATTACTTTTAATGTTTGAGAAATACTTCCGAATTTGAATTGCAGGCCTACTTTCAATTCGGTATTTTAACCCACAGTTAAGCCTTTTTTGAAGGGTTTTGTGGATGCTTTTTTGTTGTAATTGTGCTTTTCTTTCTGTATCAGTGTATGTGACCAATAATGAAAAAAAAGATAAGATTGTATGAAAAACTATTAAAAAACTATGGCTTGCAGATTGGCTATATCGTCATATCTATTTCCTCCAGTACAAATTACAGTTTGGTACCACAAAAACTCACAGTCTTTCTCCCACTCAGAGAATCTATACTTAACCTATATGAACAACTTTTTTTCATCAACTACAAATATGTGCTGCGTGTGGGTCTACTGAGAAATAAAATCCAACAAGAACAGAAAATTCTCAGATTTAAAAAAAAAACATTTAGATTTAATTTTCACGGAAAACACACAAATATTTACCTCAAAATCTGGCCAACAGTGGCGGTATGTCAGTATCTTTATCATCTTATAAAGCTTCACAACAATACACCGCTTTTCGTCACTTTTACAAGTATTTAACTTGTCTTTTGTCGCATTTTATAAGTATTCATACAGTGGCGTAGCAAGCCATGACGAGACAGGAGTGCAAAATGTATAAATGCCCCCCCCCCCCTTTTTTCCATAATTGACAAAGTCCCGAAAAGTACTCGTGTGCTTCCAATTCATTTGATTAAAAATGTGATTCAAATTTTCTTTGATTTTTTATACCATTTATTGCACAAAATTATTTCACTCATTATTGATTGCTATTAAAATTCCTTCGCCTCATTTTTCGCTTTGCAAAAATGTCTAAACAACATCACTAAAATGAATCCGTCTTGTTATCAGGTTCAATTGATAAAATTGAACCTGCACTGAGTCTCGTTTATGGAACAAAACAATATATAAACATATAAATTTGAAACAATAAATTATAAATAATCAACTCAGCGAATTATGCCAGTCTCAGTGGGCCCCCCAAAGTAAATTTAGTCGTGGGCCCCTGTGCCACTGCACCGCCGATATTCACGCCACTGTATTCATATCTTAAGTCGCAAAAATGTCGCATGTAGCCTTACAATAAGCCTTAGAAACTACGTCATTTGACGGATCGAAACCCTCGGCCGATGACGATAATGAATAGGGGAGACGGTCGATCGGAATAACACGTATTCGATGTACTCGGAACAAAATGCGAGGAATAGATTTGAATATAAGTAACTTATATTGCATACTTATAAAGAAGAGTCTATGGGAGTCGATTTAGTAATATATATATATTTTTTCTGTGATAACTTTTGAACGGAAAGGGATATCAAAATTCTGATACGCGAACAACATCGATAATTAACTAGGCAAACGCGTTATAAGTTGCCGCGTTGATGGATGAGCTGGAAAATATCGACTTATCTTTGGACTGGTTATTATATATATATACACCTTGAGATCCAAACCATTACATCACTGCCATCTTATTTTTCATTATTAATTTCTATGATAATAAAGGAGGGTTTGTTTTAGTCTTTTACAATTAAGTGGTGACACCTGCAGCTTGGATTTAATAGGTATCCTAATAGCTTTGAATGATTTATAAAAATTGTATTATATATTTTTACATCAAAACGGCTGATCCGATTTGAGTGAAAGTTCGATACAATGTGTATCATTATCAGATTGAAATTCCATGAGAATTTGAATTCTCTCGGATGAAATATTTTTCATGAATTTGTTTCTCCGGGTTATTCTTATGAGATTTTTGAAAACTTTGAAATGAGTTATCTCAGAAGTGGTTCAACCGATCGCGCCTCAAAACTATACAGTATCGAATTAGATAAGGACACTTGTGTGTGTGTGACAAGTTTCAACTGATCTTGAATTTTCGTCTGACCTGTAGAGCGCGAACAAAAAAAAAAAAAAAAAAAATGAAAAAAATAAATTAAAAAAGTACTTTTTTTCGGGTATGGTGAAATTGAGTCTTCGCTTCGCTCATCCAATAATAGCCCCAAGATGGTTCAGTGAAATCTATATAACTCACATCATATAATAATTGCCAAACTTCTACAGATGAGAAAAACATTTTTCAGTCATACATACGCTTGGCAATTATGCGGCATGTGTTATTTAGATGAGCGTAGCAAAAATTTCCATTTCACGTACCGAAAAAAATGGGCTTCGTTTTTATGTTTAATTTTTTTTTTTTCGTAATTTTGTGCGCGGCATAGACCCTCCAGCCCTACAGGTTGGAATAAAATACTTATCGACTTTAAACTTTTTCTACATATTTCTGTCATACCAGAATAGGTTGGGATAGTTTTTCAGAAAAATCGGTCGGAAGGTTTTTCCGGAAAAAAAATCGGAAAGTTCGAGAAATCCTTGAAATGTGAAAAGTTTTCAAAAACTTGAAAATTCTCACTGAATATGGAAAACATAATTACAGATATTTTCAGTGACTTTCACAACATTCGGATGAGAAATAACAAAGAAAACGCAATAAAAGTATCCATTATATCGAAAGTTGAGATCAATTGGTTTTGCAAAGTGTATATGGGACAGATTGCAGCACTATGAATATCAACAAGTTACAGGTAAGGTTTTTAAACGCTTGAAGTAATCCAAGGTCCGTAGATGTGAATTGATCTGACCAAATATTTTTCATTCCAGATTTCCATATACTTCTAAGCTCATCTCACAACGCGAATCCCGCGTTTTACTAGTATACCTCAATTTTAAACCATCTTGAAGTTATTAAAAATAGCTACTTTTCTTCCGTATTAGAATTTTGATATCTCATACCGTTCGAAAGTTATTCCCCCCCCCCAAAAAAAAAATACCCCGCTAAATCGACTCCCATGGGCTCTAACGGTATTCTATAGTAAAGCTTTGTGAAAGAAATCACTTCCATTTGATGAATATTCACCATCAAAGAAAACATCACTCCATGTATTTTCTTCACATCAAAAATGATTACTTTCTCGTATATTATGCGATTGTATCTAATTCAATCTAGGAATTGAAAATCTTATCGTATTATCTTGAATTAATGATTAAGTCTTTTAGAATATTATAAATCAATAAGGTTTCATTTAACTTTGTTATTGATTTTTAGACAGCACTTGGAGTCACGAATTTCTTGGAGTAGTGACACTTGTGCACATGAGTGAGTGACAGACAATGAAATTGAAAAACACTAAATCGATCTAAATTAATCTAATCTATAACTTTTTTTTTTTTAATAACATCGGAACTTGTTACAAAATCATTGTTCCCCAATTAAGGCTATGGATGAAAGATAGGATCGTTTGGACGGGGCACCACAAGGGCGATCTTACCACCCCATTTTGATTATTTAAAACTAATGGTCTTCAACACCAGGACTGCGCTGTCTGTGACCATAATTTTTCGCCGTAGATAAAAGTCTTTCAGTATAAACACACGAATGTTGATATCTTCCACTTTGAACTAAGTCTCTTGGGCAATGAATACTTCTTTCCCTTGACAGCAGATGTAAAATTGATCATTATACAAAAATCACAAATTGAATTAGTGATAGGCCTATAATGTTATAATTAGGCCTATCGCTCTACTAATTAATGGTCGTGGCCAATTAGTACTTCATCGAAGCATTTGCTTCGAGGACTGTGGGAAACCACGAAAAACCAAGTCAGGATGGATAAAGTAACTATAACTGACTATAACTTCAACTGATCTGATCGACCCAACCTCCCAACCAAGATGCATTGAGGGTTGCGTTTGCCCTTTGGAGATGGTGTCCTCACTTCCTATCCCCCCCATGTTAATAATATGTTCCGATTCACGGGCCACTTTTAAAGTACTATTGACTGTGCGAA
>OZ023335.1:25816467-25817642 GCA_964007535.1 Brachyptera risi | reverse complement strand
TATCAATCTCAAACATTTTTTAATTATGGTTCCTCATCTATCTTAGATCTGTATAGTTTTGTGGCATCATCGGATGATAACTTTTTTGTTTATGAATTTTCGAAATTTCAAAAATACTCATTAGAATAACACGGCGAAATTTTTTTTTTTTATTTTCAGAAGAATATGAATTTTTTTGTGAAGTTGAATTACATTCTGATACATATTTCTGGAAATTCTCAGCTTGATCGGGTCAGCCATTTCGAAGAAAAAACATAAAATATGCTAAATTGGTACCACTCGAAGCAGTTTTTTACCCATTTATAATTTGAATGTCACCCAATTGGCGAATGTAGGCAAAAGTTTGGCAAAAAATCGACATACTATTACTATCCGCTCGTCTAACAACGCATATATGGCGTTTTCCTAGTGTATGTCTGAATTCAACTGGAAATGAGATATATTTTTCTTAATGTTAATTATTGTTTCATAAATATATAAACTTGGTGTAGTTAGCAACTATCTGAATAGTTGTTTACATGAAGACACTTTTACAGAATTGATACAGCGATGAATGAACCGAAGGGTTATAGCACAATGTCAACTTGGAATAGAAGTGAGAGTCAATTTTTCTATACGGCTGAACCATAACCGAGACGAGTGGCTAGCACATTGCACCGTCATTCAGGAGACCGGAGTTCGATTCTCGTCATGGTCGACCATCCTGACAGAAATTTTTCGTGTTTCCATCTGTCGTTCAGGTCTGTACTGGGATGGTTCCTTAACAATAGGCCACGACAGACTCCTGACTGGTCGACCCTGATGAGGACGAGACCAATCTAGTTGAAACGTTGGTCAGTTTAGATAAATAATATCATGATTGAAAAAACAGCCCAGTTTCACTCAATTTATGCAAATATGAATCGTGAGAGTTTGAGTCAAGTTATATATATATATATATATATATATATATATATATATATATATATATATATATATATATATATATATATATATGTATATATATGAATATATATATATATATATATATATATATATATATATATATATATATATATATATATATATATATATATTTATATATATACATATATATATATATATATATATATATATATAAATATATATATATATATATATATATATATATATATATATATATATATATATATATA
>OZ023335.1:25808967-25811467 GCA_964007535.1 Brachyptera risi | reverse complement strand
CAAACCAAACTAATCCAAGGTTGATCCATGGTATTCATCACCATGGTAACCGTCAGATGATCACCAATAGCTAACTTTCAGTGTGATCCACGCCTGCGGTATTAACAATAACCGATATAACACAACATATCACGGACAAATAAACTATTGAATCAAGCTATCATATTACAACTGTGTTATCTTCCAGCTGCCAGATAACGGCTTGGCTGTAATCACCATGTACCGCTCCACGGCAATGGCAGATAACGTGACGATAGATAACAGGCCGATGGAAAATAGATAACAATGTCACAATAGCTCACCTTCTGCGCCTCGAATTGTGTTATCTTCCAGCTGCCAGATAACGGCTTGGCTGTAAT
Organism: Brachyptera risi; assembly: GCA_964007535.1. Lineage (NCBI taxonomy): Eukaryota > Metazoa > Arthropoda > Insecta > Plecoptera > Taeniopterygidae > Brachyptera > Brachyptera risi. The sequence goes on along the minus strand of OZ023335.1, from coordinate 25,811,108 downwards.
CACCATGTACCGCTCCACGGCAATGGCAGATAACGTGACGATAGATAACAGGCCGATGGAAAATAGATAACAATGTCACAATAGCTCACCTTCTGTGCCTCGAATTGTGTTATCTTCCAGCTGCCAGATAACGGCTTGGCTGTAATCACCATGTACCGCTCCACGGCAATGGCAGATAACGTGACGATAGATAACAGGCCGATGGAAAATAGATAACAATGTCACAATAGCTCACCTTCTGTGCCTCGAATTGTGTTATCTTCCAGCTGCCAGATAACGGCTTGGCTGTAATCACCATGTACCGCTCCACGGCAATGGCAGATAACGTGACGATAGATAACAGGCCGATGGAAAATAGATAACAATGTCACAATAGCTCACCTTCTGTGCCTCGAATTGTGTTATCTTCCAGCTGCCAGATAACGGCTTGGCTGTTATCACCATGTACCGCTCCACGGCAATGGCAGATAACGTGACGATAGATAACAGGCCGATGGAAAATAGATAACAATGTCACAATAGCTCACCTTCTGCGCCTCGAATTGTGTTATCTTCCAGCTGCCAGATAACGGCTTGGCTGTAATCACCATGTACCGCTCCACGGCAATGGCAGATAACGTGACGATAGATAACAGGCCGATGGAAAATAGATAACAATGTCACAATAGCTCACCTTCTGCGCCTCGAATTGTGTTATCTTCCAGCTGCCAGATAACGGCTTATGTAATCACCATGTACCGCTCCACGGCAATGGCAGATAACGTGACGATAGATAACAGGCCGATGGAAAATAGATAACAATGTCACAATAGCTCACCTTCTGCGCCTCGAATTGTGTTATCTTCCAGCTGCCAGATAACGGCTTGGCTGTAATCACCATGTACCGCTCCACGGCAATGGCAGATAAGGTGACGATAGATAACAGTCCGAAGTAGCCGACGCCACAAGCGTATAATTCACAACCTGGAAGATAAAAAGTAGATATAAATGGGTGAAAGATATAGAAGACTTGGATGCTACTTTCACGTAGTTTTGTCAGTTTGTTTCTCTTTGTTTGTTTTAAGGGGACATTGTAAGCCAAAAAAAATTTTTTTTTTTTTTTTATATTTTAAAATAATTTGGTTCATTCTCAACTGATCATCGAAAGATTTGAACAAAAAACGCATACAGTTTAATCACAATCAAATATTCAGTAATGCATGAAAATATCTCGATATCATGGCATGCCAGATTCTATTGTTGTTTTGACTGTTTTGGAATAAATCCAAGAAACATCATTTTCAAGTGCATTTATCTTGGAATTGAATATTTTCCCAAAAATCTACCTTTTTCTCAAAAACTGTTGAAGCTGGACCTTTGAAATTTTCGCAGTATATTTGTACATATGTACTACATATGTGGACAGGATTTTATAACTCTGCAACAAATACGTGGTATTAAAAAAAATTAAAACATGTTGAAAAATGTAGCAAATTTTGGAGCATCGTTTAAAATTCCATTGTTGTGAGCATTGTTGCAATGTGATTATAAAATCCTGTCAGTGTGTACACAAACTTCGAAGGTGCATATATACAAAAAATGAGTATTCTAAGTGAAGTAGTTTCTGAGATAAAGGTACATGAAATTTGGTTTTTTAACATGGAAGGGATAGGGCTTACAATGTCCCCTTAAGGACAGGTCGCAGGGTTGGACTTCTACATATGACATGGTGACTGATCGATATACGTAAAAACTATTCAACTTGGGCCTATCTCATGATTTTCACACGTACACAGGTGAAACATGTGTTTTTTCAGCTACATAGGCCTACCTTTTAAAAATTCTTCACATATAGGCCTACATCATTTTGAAGATATTAAAAATATCTGAGTTTCTGTCAAATTGGAATTTTGATGTCTGATACTGACTACGTATAAGCCACACGGTCGGGAAACGGTTTTGGCAAACCGGTTAATGCTGAAACGGTTCAGGCAAACCGGTTCACGCTGAAACGGTCGGAAGATACAGGACCCCTATTCCTGAGATAAATGAGATGTGAGAAAAAAGAAAATGAATGAGAAAACGATTATCTCACCCAAAATGGCCGATTTACCATCACCAATCGGCCATTTTAAGTGAGATAATCGTTTTCTCACTCACTC
>OZ023335.1:25788967-25803967 GCA_964007535.1 Brachyptera risi | reverse complement strand
ATATCCAACAAATTATTTTATTGTTATTAAATTACTTTTACTTTTTTTTTTCATTACTTTTATCTGCGGCGAAAAGTTATAGTCACCAACAGCGCAGTCCTGGTGTTGAAGTTCATTGGTTTTGAATAATTCAAATGGGGTGGTAAGATCGCCCTTGTGGTGCCTCGTCCAAACGATCCCACTTTTCATCCTTAGCCCTAATTGGGGAGAAATGATTATGTATCTAGTTTCGATGTTATTAAAAAAAAAGTTATTAAATTGTTTCTTTCAGTTGCCATATTGTTTACAGTAGTTTGAGTTTCCCAATAATTTGGTGTTTAATAGGTCAAAGGTCATTGATGCGTAATAGCATTCATCAGACAAATGATCACTTTTCATGCTGGTACCCTCATTTCTGTCTACTAAAAAAAAAAAAAATGTCAACAGTAGCGATGTTAATATGTAAACTACCCACATTGGGTCATCGCCAACTAAAAGTGTCGCATGACCACCCTCTAGCCAGAGGAAATAGCTGAGTCGATAGGTGAAGAAAAAACTTTCGAGTGTTTTTCGATAGTGGTCTCAATCGATTTTATTTTATTTTATACCTCACAGCGTACCGTTACTTACAAACTAGGAAAACGCTATATACGCGTTGTTAGACGAGCGGAAAGTAATAGTATGTCGACTTCTTTGACAAACTTTTGCCTAAATTCGCCAATTGGGGACATTTAAGTTATAAATGGGTGAATTCTGCTTCGAGTGGTATACCAATTTAGCACATTTTATGTTTTTTCTTCAAAATTGCTGATCCGATCAAGCTGAGAATTTCCAGAAATGTGTATCAGAATGTAATTCAACTTAACACAAAATCTCATCTTATTTGAAAATGAAAATATTTTCTTTCTTTCCACTGTGTTATTCTAACGGGTATTTTTGAAATTTCTAAAATTCATAAAAATAAAAGTTACCACCCGATAACGCCACAAAACTACACGAATCTAAGTTAAATGAGGAACCATATAGGAAAAAGTTCGAAGTTGATAGCTGTAGCCGTTGGACATGTAGAGAACCGACAAAAAAACATAAAAAAAAAAAAAGAACACCAATTTTTTTCAGTATGTCAGATTGAATCCTCGCTAAAACTCTTCTGAAAAAATGAAATGATAACGCTTAGTCAAGAAGTCGCTTTCAAGAGACTGGGAGACGTTTGGTGATGGTGGAATGAGATGAAGAAAAGGGCACATTCATAAAGAGATAACTGATTAGAAGTGGAGAGGTCATTTGGGGTGAGTTCAAATAAACCATTATCATTAGGGATAAAATGATCATAAATTCAAGATCCACGAGAGGTCAACCGGAACAGATTGGGAAGAATCTATTAATCAATAGGTCCATCAAGGAGTGGAGTCTGTAAGAGATATCGGCACTTTCTACTTTCTTCAAATTATTTATATATATGTATCTTTATTCAGACTCTGTCTTACATTAAAAGATTGCAAAAACACAGAATAAAAATCAATTAATTAAAATATAAAACAAATTATCAATAACAACATTTTAGAGAATAACAAAATAAATATAATTTGACTAGGTTTGAATAAGAAAATGTAGAAAAAAGAAATAATTAAATGATGATAACGAAATCATACAAAAATTAAAAAGGGGAAAAGCAGTTCGCTTCGCTCATCCAATCACGAATTATAGGCTACTGACAATACGTTGTGAGGTAAAAATAGTCGGTTAAAATCTGACTGTGAAATGTGAAATTGTGAAATGGGAAGGATAGTGGGAAGGAAGCGGTCGTGGCCTATATTGTGGGAACCATCCCGGCATTAGCCTAGACTACAAAGGGAAACCACGAAAAACCCCTGTAAAGATGGACGGTGGCGGGGAACGAACCGGGTCCGATATGCCCCTCCACCTCCCGGGTCACACGAAGCAAATGCGCTAACAACTCAGCTACATGTGCCGGTATATTCGAAAATAATTCTCGTACTTTTTATTATTCCATCCGTAGAATATTGTGGAAAGAATTCCAACATTCTGTAACTTTATTACATGAATAAAAAATGTGTCAAAGATTTCGATATAGACGATAATATGAATAAAATCATAACGTATCCCGTATTCCTGTAGGAATCAGGAGAAGAATCTGAATAATACAAACAACAACAAATGTTGTTTCTTGATTGGACGACGTCGATCAGGGCTGTCCAACTGGCGATTAGCGTTATGATCTTACATAAACCAACGTAGAAACAATGCAATTTATAGTATAACATTCCATGTATCCAAATTTATTGGATGAGCGAAGCGAAGACTCAATTGCGCCATACCCGGAAAAAAAGTGCCTGTTAATTTTTTGTTTGTTTGTTTGTTTGCGCTCCACAGGTCAGACGAAAATTCAAAATCAGTTGAGACTTGGCACACACAAGTATCCTTATCCAATTCGATACTGTATAGTTTTGAGGCCAGTTTTGAGGCCAGTTTTGAGGCCAGAGGTTTGAGGGGGTGGTTTAGAACCACTTCTGAGAAAACTCATTCCAAAGTTTTCAAAAATCCCATTAGAATAACCCAGAGGAAAAAATTCGTGAAGAATATTTCATCTGAGAGGATTCAAATTCTCGGAGAATCTCAATCTGATAATGATACACATTATTTCGAACTTTCGCTGAAATCGGATCAGCCGTTTCGATGTAAAAAATATATAATGTAATTTTTGTTAATTATTCAAAGCTATGAAGATACCTATTAAATCAAAGCAACAAGTGTCACCACTTGACTCTAAACGATTAGAACAAAGCCTTCTTTATCATCATATGAATTAATAATGGAAAATAAGATGGCAGTGATGTAATGGTTTGGATCTCAAGGTGTATATATATATATATATATATATATATATATATATATATATATATATATATATATATATATATATATATATATATATATATATATATATATATATATGATAACCAATCCAAAGATAAGTTGATATGTTCCAGCTCATCCATCAACGCGGCAACACCCCAACGCGTTTGCCTAGTGATATATTTGACAAGAGTTGAACTGTTGTCACAAGTTAAAAGGTTGAAAGTAATTAAAACTGTTGATAATTCCTGACAAAATATCTATATTCGGTCAAATTTGGCAACCTTGTGAGCTACCCCGCATGCGCCATGTCAGCTATATAGACTCAAATTAAGAAATGCGAGAAACACAATTTTAGTAATTGAATTTTGATTTGAAAAAAAAAGTTCAGTTGTGAAAACCTCGGATATATGTATTAAAAATATGTATTTTGTATACAGGCATACCATATTGTAAACAACTAAACAAGAGAAAATGAATCAAAATCATTGAACAATTAAATGTGTGGCCCACTATATAGACCTGAATGTAGAAAAAATGGCGAGAAGTACAATTTTATTAATTTCATTTTGATTTCCCCAAAAAGTCTTCAGTTGTGAGAAGCTCGAATACGTGTATTAAAAATATGTTATTTGTTTACTGGCGTACCATATTGAAAACAAGTGAAAAATCATTGGAAATCATTGAACAAATAAATGTGGGGCCCACTATATAGACATAAATGAAGGCAGAAAGGCGAGAAGTAGGCCTACAATCATGATAATTAAATTTTTATTTTTCAAAAAAGTATTCAGTTGTAAAAAGCTCGAATATATGTGTATTAAAAATATGTTAATATTTGTTCACCGTCGTACCACATTAAAAACAAATGAAAAATGAATTAAATTCATTGGATAATTAACTGTGTAGACCTAAATGAAAACAGAAAGGCGAGAAAAACAATTTTAATAATCGAATTTTGATTCATGATTTTTGAATTTTTGATTGAACTATTTGGCCCCTCGACTTTTCCCATGGAAAAATGGCCCTGTGAGATATCAAGTTGGAAACCCCTGACATGGATTGTCAGATGATCCAATATTAACAACACATGCTTGCAGCTTTTCGAAACTCCTATATACAAGACGACAAATACGTAGTCACTTCACGGCGTAGAATACCGGCCCCTCGGGGGTTCATTATGATTCACAGAATATATATTTTTTCTGATCAACATCCGAAACTTGATACAAAGGCCTTGTTTCTCATCATCCCATCATCCCATTCATCATTCACCGATGTCAATAGATGTAAAACGTCGGTACACCGCGTCATTGAGCTCGATATATATATATATATATATATATATATATATATATATATATATATATATATATATATGTATGTATATATATATATATATATATATATATATATATATATATATATATATATATATATATATATATATATATATATATATATATAAATATGTATATATATATATATACATATATATATATTTATATATATATATATATATATATATGTTTTGTTGAAAGCTTTCACGACTCATTATGTAATTAATAATCAAATCTTTATGGATAATTAAAAGTCGCGTTGACGAATAAATATTCCTCTTAATTGCCCGACGTTTCGACTACAATATAGTGGTCATTTTCGAGGGCTAAAAATGAAAATAATTATATAAATGATAAATAATAGGAACCAAAAAACAGATTCTTATGCAGAAAAACACATCTTCAATGAATGTCTTGAAAGGTGTAATAAAAATAACAATAAAAATAAAAATAAAAATAAGCTTGATGCACATCTATGAATCTAGATGACTATATCACAGTGTTCTGGATCACACATGCTGGGCTAGGTTATCAGATTGATCCTACTCCTCAAATAGTATGGTCGCCTTCCTTCATTCATGGTTCCATCTGCTTCGAGAACAATCCTGTCTGTTAGTCTGGGCTGATATCGCAATTCACCAAGTGCAGTGGTCCAGCTAGGCGATAGGGTATATCCACAATCTTCGCCATTGAAATTATGTGGATGTTTTATAATTTCAATGGCTTCGCTTATCGCCCTCGGCCACCGCTTTTCTTGGCGATCCAATACTACAGATTCTTCGTATAGAATATTGTGTCTCTCTTCTATTTGATGTTTAGCAATGGCAGACACAATCTTGAATTCTTGGTCCGTTCATGGTACTTATGTTGTTTGAGTCGATCGGAAGTGGGTTTTTTAGTTTGACCAATGTAAACAAGACCACATATATATTGTATATTGTATTATTATATTATATATTGTAGTCGAAACGTCAGGCAATTAAATAAATATTTATTCGTCAACGCGACTTTTAATTATCCATAAAGATTTGATTATTAATTATATATATATATATATATATATATATATATATATATATATATATATATATATATATATATATATATATATATATATATAAATATATATAAATAAATATTTATATATATATATATAGTAAAAATATATATAAATGAATATTTATATATATATATATATATATATATATATATATATATATATATATATTTCTTGATGGTGAAGATATCAAGTCATCGCGCTCCTTATGCGATGATGATTGTCTGTATAGGCTCACGTGTTGAACATGTTTTTCATCGTTTTGGAGCTCTAATTACTTCCATATGGTAATCTCGACCTGTAGAGCTTCATCTGAGAAGAAGTATATGGTGAAATTGCTTCAGCGCTCACGCTCAATACAGTGTTATAAATCTTCACTAATTAATTAAAGAGTGATTTCAATTTTTACTCTTCAATATATTTTTTACTACTTGATTCAATTTCAATTACTTTACAATTTTACTTTTCACTTTTTCAAAGTTGAAAATTGTTTACTTGAACAAACTGCTCCATATAAAATTCTGAGAAGTATCTTCTAATCCATAATTAACATTCACATAAATACTTGTTAAATGTAGGTTACACGATATTATATCACAGGATAATTGATCATTCTGTAAGGATGAGAAGATATCTTTTCTACAATATATTGAATTCAAATTTGTTAATATAATCATTATTGTATTGATTATTTCCAATGATAAAGATTTCATAGATAGGGTGTAAGGTCATGATTCAAAGGGTGTTGAAGAGTGTTGAAGGGTCGTTAAGGTTTCGAAGGGTATCTCGAGTTTGAAAGTCTTTTTTCAAATTGTTTACGAAATTTTATTTTGTTTCCAAGTGTATTTATCATCAATTCCAGATAATGATCCTCTGTATTATCTTGTGAATATCTCACAGTGGAGTGTTAACATTTTACAATTGAAAAATATTTCAACATCGCATCTGAAAGTGTGCGATTCCTGAAACTGCACGGCTTGAAGCATAAGTAAAAGTCTGTTTCTGTCGTCTGATACCCGCTAAATCCTGTGCAAAATAACATGATCAACTGGTTCCAGGTAGAAAGGCTTGATAGTGGGCCAAAGAGTGGCCAACTCACGCGCAGGACGCCATTTTTTGTCCATATTTTTTGTCCAACTGTCGTAAACTTACCAGTAAGTCGATAAGATGCCAGAACTTTCAACTGAAGTTGTTTCCTAACCGATGTAATGCAGTCTAGCACACGTTATCAAACATCTGATCTGAGTTCTGGACGAAAGATGGCGTCCATGCGAGAGATATTCCAGTAACCAATAGAAAACTGTCACCAAATTGACCACTCTCTTCCCCAATATCTAGCATCTACCACCAGGTATAGCAAATAAACTTTCACTTCCTCCAAGCTGTGCGTGCCGACAGTGTACTCACCCAAACGACCGAACATCCACGCGCCGTTGAACGACGAGGCAGCGACCATGGTGTGCAGTAGGGCAGTGCACAGGTCGGCCACGGCCAGGTTCACAATGAACGCGCTGAACGGACCGCGCAGGCGCCGGAATCTGGGACAGAAAACAACGGTCAGGTCAGGTTAGGTTAGGTTAGGTTAGGTTAGGTTAGGGGGTTGACTGGATTCACACGAGTGTTCGCTGTTCGATGTCAGGTGGAACGCCTTGATGTTGTCTCTTCGATTCATATCCATCTATGAAATAATAATAATAATAATAATAATAATAACAATAATAACAATAATAATAACAATTTTTTTTTTTTTTTTTTTATTTTCATCTGATAAATGAACATTTTTACAACGCATGTTTCAGTCTTAGAGTGTCCACAAAACCCATTGAGGGTTTACCTGTGGAATGAGTAATAATAGCATATACTAGTATATATAGCATCTTCGATAATACTAGCAATTATCTACAAAAACACGTTCTACTCACATAAATTGGAAAAAATACAAGTGAACAAAATAAAATACAATAAAAATAAACACAATACAACACAAATACAATTCAAGTAAACAAGCTACAATGAAAATTAATGATAAATACACCACAATAACAACAATGAATAATAATCTTTGAAACAAAATACACATAATACATCTTCAGCATAATAATTTAGGTCCTGATTTGATAATTTGTTTTATTTATTTATTAATTTTATAAATTTTATGTTCCGTCATTGAATTATTTTATGGTGCTTAGTAACCAGTTCTTCACCTCTCGTTTAATGTTAACATATTTCTCTATTTTTCTCAAACTTTCTGGCAGCAGATTGAAAGTAACTGGAATAACATATTCTAATCGCCTTTTGCCGAATTTATTTATCCATGACGGAACCTGATACGTTTCTCTGTTAGCTAATCTAGTGTGAATGGAATGTATGTTCAAGATTTTGTATTGTAGTTTGTAATAGTGCAATAAAATTAATCGGTATTTATGTAAATATGTTAAGGGAAGTATATTGCAATGTTGATATAATTGATTGATATTAGAATTTAGTTCAAGTTTTATGTGGTGAGGTATCATTGATTTTACTATCCTATCTTGTAATTGCATAATCTTATCCAAGTGATATTGGGAAGCATTACCCCATGCCAGAAGCCCATACAACATCAAAGATGTTCCTAAGGCCTCGTAAACAGACTTCAGTAATTTGAAAGGCAAAATGAATTTTAGGTTATAAATGCGAAATGCACAAGATCGAAGTCTATTACAAATTGAATCTATATGAGGTCTCCAGCTGAATGAATTATCTATGGTTAAGCCTAAATATACATGTGTGTCAACAATATTAATATAAACTCTACAATCACAGTCAATATTGGGGGTTCCACATTTTAGTGTATGTAGACATTCACTTGAATGATAAATTAGGTTGAAATTATTATATCTAGCTTGGTTCAAGGGTGTACAAATGTGCATAACCTTTGTTTTGTCAGCGTTTATTATTAAGTTATGGTCATGAGTGAATTTTAATACATTAGTGAAATCATTTTGTAAATTAAAAACTGCGACATCCAATTGTTTGTGAACAGATATAATCAAGGTGTCATCTGCATACATAAATATTTTAGATTTCTTAATACATTCGAACATTTCGTTCACATAAATTAAATATAAAGTTGGTCCAAGAATTGACCCTTGCGGTACTCCAGACTTACATTCTTTAGAGTCACTAAACTTTTCGTTAACTTTCACTAAGATATTTCTTTCATTCAAATAGCTGGAAAACCAATTCAGCATAGGTCCCCTTATTCCAATTTTTTCCAATAGGTGAATCAATTTAGTGTGATTTATCGTATCGAAGGCTTTCGAGAAATCGATGAAAAGTGCTAGTACATGAAAATTATCATTCAATTTAGAATTTACAAAGTTAGAAAATAATGCAAGAAGATCATTTGTTCCTTTCCCTTTTTGAAAACCGAACTGCATTTTGTTTATTAGATCATGGTTATTTAGATATTCTGTTAAAACATTAGATACACAGCGTTCCATGATTTTATCAATGATAGGGAGCAAAGAAATAGGCCTATAATTTGAATATATCATGTGATCACTCTTTTTATAAATTGGTCGGACGACAGAGATCTTTAATTTTGATGGAACAACACCACTTTTGAAAGATAAATTAAATAACTTTGATAATAACGGGCTAATTACGTTTATCATTACATATAGGTCCTTAGCCCTAATCTCGTCAATTCCAGAATGCTTATTCAAGTCAAGTTTATCAATAATATTTTTTATATGCGCCGTTGTTATATTAGGCATAAGCATAGATTGTAACTGCTCTCTCGGTGTGTATATATTATAATAATAACAATAATAATAACAATAATAATAACAATAATAATAACAATAATAATAACAATAATAATAATAATATATATTTTTTTTTTATTAGATTCAAATAATACATATATACAAGATCAATCAATACGCTCTTCCACAAAGCCAAAAAGGCTTATCTGTGGGATGATGAATGAAATTGATAGCTTGGACAGGGAAAAAATAAATGATGATAAATAATATAATATATTTATAAATAAAATATAAATATAAATATAAGTATATATAATATAATATATATATATATATATATATATATATATATATATATATATATATATATATATATATATATATATCATATGAATATAATATAATATATATATATATATATATATATATATATATATATATATATATATATATATATATATATATATATATATATACATATATATAATAATATGAATAATAATAATGATAATAATAATCTTTATTCAGCTCAGCACAGTGTTGTACAAGTGAAAAAAAAATGTACAAATGTGCTATAGAATGCGTCAAATCAAATACAATATGAAATATAATATGAAATACAGAAAATATAAAAATATAATATGTGTCTTCATATAAGAATATAGGATTATGATAAATGAAGTTCTGCAATTGTTTTTAATTGCAATTAAAAATTTCAGTTTATTAGGTGAACAACGCGTATTCATTATTAATAATAATAAACCGTGACACTTATACTTGATACCGGAATTTTCTTTTCATATATAGCCTATATATATATATATATATATATATATATATATATATATATATATATATATATATATATATATATATATATATATATATATATATATATATATATATATATATATATATATATATATATATATATATATATATATATATGTATATATATATATATATATATATATATATATATATGTATATATATATATATATATATATATATATATATATATATATATATATATATATATATATATATGTATATATATATATATATATATGTATATATATATATATATATATATATATATATATATATATATATATATATATATATATATATACATATACATATATATATATATATATATATATATATATATATATATATATATATATATATATATATATACATATATATATATATATATATATATATATATATATATATATATATATATATATATATATATATATATATATATATATAGGCTACATATGAAATGAAAATTCCGGTATCAAGTATAAGTGTAATATATAAGTATATATCATATCTATATATATATATATATATATATATATATATATATATATATATATATATATATATATATATATATAAATATATATATATATATATATATATATATGAATATAGATATATATATATATATATATATATATATATATATATATATATATATATATATATATATATATATAAAAATATATATATATATATACATATATATATATATATATATATATATATATATATATATATATATATATATATATATATATATATATATATATATATATATATATATATATATATATATATATATATATATATATATATATATATATATATATATATATATATATATATATATATATATACAATAATTTTGTGGAGAAATTAGCAATCAATACTTGAGTATATGCAATACGATCAACGAAATAACTAGCTTGATCCTCAGCTCACCTCAGACCCCCTCCCCCCCCCTCCCTCCCCCCCCCCCCCCTCCCTCTCTTCACACAGACACACACACACTGCTCCAGACAAGTTGATTGCTCACGGCCCTCTCACTGTTCAGCTGAGCGTGCATCTTAAACATTCAAGTGTGCACTGGTGCTGAAGCACTGCCTTCTGTAATTGATTTCACAATTCTCATAACGATCGTCAATTGTTCTCGGGAAGAAGCGTTCGAGAATTGAGCTTTGCTGAACGATCGCATCTACGGAAATACTTAGGGAATACATTCCATTTGTGGGCTATTTTTTTCACTCAGTGAGATGAGAATTTGTTTTTGCATTTTCCGCATAGCAGTGAATGGTAAGAATTAAGAACAATGAATGTAGAAATTTTACTATAATAAATATGTTGAAGGATGTTATTTCGAGGAATGAAATGGTTGAAATACCAGTTCTTCTTAAGAGGCCGCAGGCGCTCGTATTTCACGCCGCAAACTATCAATTTTGGTGATATCAATATGATTGTTTTTGCATTCTGTTAATAATTGAAAAACGGAGGTTATCGCATTTACAGAATTTTGAACTAAAAAATTGTAATTTTTCAAATCCTTCAAATGGAAAATGAAAAATTTCTAGTTTACGAAAACCTAGATATATATTTTTGAATACCGAAAAAAATATAGACTGTGAAATATATCAAAAGTGTGAGTTAGGGAATTAACGGCGTTCACTTGAATATGAGTTCGGCGGGCTAGTCTATGTGTTGCGCCTAGCACACGATGCATGTTAAACTCGAGTCTGAAGCGAGCGAACAACGAGCCCGTGTAGAGCGCCTAGCACACGATGCATCTTAAACTCGAGTCTGAAGCGAGCGAACAACGAGCCCGTGTAGAGCGCCTGCGGCTTCTTAAGAGGCCTCTTTACATCTTGCCTACCGGCTTGATTGTAGACGTTCGGGGCCCAAGTTGGCAACGGAAAACCAATCATCGTATTGACTTACAGTTTCCGGTTAAATGATCACTAGTATTCAATACGTGCTCGTACGAAGAGCTTTAGTTCGTGGTATGTTTTCAAACCTTTCAAAATAGTTGTCAAAAATCAACATGTTTCTACCTGTTTCTCATTGTTCTCACGATTTTTTTAGAGTGATATGATATGGAATTATGATTTTAATGAACGTAGATACACAGAAATACTCATTACGGTTCAATTGCACTAATAATTGGACTGATTAGTCAAAAGCCTGCATTGACATTTTTGTCTTATTTATTTTGACTGCACCATGATGGAGGTCACACTCATGGGTTGTGAGATGCAAAGTAACCACTTAAAAGTGCATGGGAATTGATTTGGCGAAATACCAGTATTTAAAGGGAAAGTTAACTTGTTATTTGGAGATCATTTGTAGATTGCAGATTTGTATTCTATTCATAATTTCAAGATATACAGTATTTTTTATTAAAAACCATAAGCCAAGGTCGACAATACGTCTCTTTGGTTGTGAAGTCTGAAACAAACTAAAAGTGCATGTATTGTTCAGGAATTTAAAGTTCTCAGAACCACGTGAATGGCAGAATTGCACCTGCTAAGATGGGAGTGGAATGAATGACTGACCATGGCTAGTCAAAAATTCTTGGAATCCACTATAACTGACATACAAGAATATTCATATCTCTTGAAGGAGAAGAGATAAAATTATGAAACTTTTACCAAAATTTTATAACAAAACAAGACTGTTCATAATAGAGAATATAAAACAAGTTGACTTTTATCTTTAATGTCAGAACTTTCGAATGGCCACAACGCAAAATAATCTGATATGGGAGGAACACGGTTAGGGACAGGGTTGGCAAGTTTTAGCCACCCCCTGGCTTAAACCGTGGTTTTAACCGGTTTTAACCGGCTTGGCCAAAACTAATTTTAGCCGGTTTTAACCACCTTCAACAGGAAGAATAATATACTCTGGTCTATTCATTTTTAATTAAGTATCGTGGTCTAACTCTAGCCGATCATCAGTTTCACCTTCCCGGCAAGGTTGATTTTCTCATAGGCGCTGATCTCTACCCAAGCATTTTGATGAGATCAGGCGACACGCTGATAGGACACGCCCCCTCAGCTCTCAACACCCTATTCGGCTGGGTGGTGCTTGGTCCTATTCACTCTGAGAAGCTCACCTCACCCCCTCTCACTCTTCTCGCGTGTTCGACTCCGACGTTGGACCGAACACTTCGTCTTTTTTGGGAATCCGAGGAAGTTCAACGTCCTCCCCAGCAAAGTCCTGAGGATGAATGGTGCGAAGAACATTTTGTCGCTACGCACGAACGTGACGCCACCGGACGGTATTCGGTAGCGCTTCCGTTTACATCATCCCCCCCTCCCCTCGGCGATAATCGGGACGTTGCTATGCATAACTTTCTTGCGCTAGAACGTCGTTTGAAACGCACTCCTGACCATGCTGACGCCTATCAGCAATTCATGACTGATTATTGCCAGGCTCGACACATGCAACTCGCCACCACTTCGTCGTCGTATGTGATACCTCACCACTGTGTGCACAAAGTTGCCAGCACCAGTACGAAGCTTCGAGTCGTTTACAATGCCTCCGCTCCCGATAAAGCGGGAGTTTCGCTCAATCAGCTCTTGTTGAGTGGTCCGAAGCTTCAACGTGACTTGTCCAATATTCTCACCGGTTTTCGCACTCATCCCGTCGCCGTCTGCGCGGACATACGTCAAATGTACCGCCAGATTTGCATCCAGCCGTCTGATCGCCATTATCAACACATATTCTGGCGCCCTACGCCTGACTCACCCATTCAGGAGTACGAATTGAACACAGTCACGTACGGTCTTACTCCTTCCGCATTTCTCGCTCAGAGAGTTCTGCGCCAACTCGTCGCCGACGAAGGAACCCGGTTTCCGCTCGCATCCCTCGCTTTAACTGCACACACGTACATCGATGACGTCGTGTCTGGTGCTGAAACCCTCGAGCAAGCACATACCTTGCAAGAAGAACTGACAGCTCTCCTCTCCTTAGGAGGTTTCGAGCTACGAAAATGGTCTAGCAATGATCCTAACGCACTGCGCAACCTTCCGGCCGACCATCTGGAAACTCCCCTCGTATTTTCCAACGACGACCTGGGCATCAAAATCCTCGGTCTTCTACGGGACCCTCGTGCGGACTCCTTCTCGTTTAATACTCAATCCTTTCAAGGAGCCGTCACCAAACGTTCAGTGCTATCCTACATAGCCCGAATCTTCGACCCACTCGGCTTTCTTACGCCTTTCGTGTGCTGGATGAAGATGTTCCTCCAGCAGCTATGGCTCACTCCTCTCGCGTGGGACGACACTCTACCTCCGCATCTCTGTGACGCCTGGTTGCGTGCCGTCGCCGAAGTGCACGAACTATCCCTCTTCAGGATTCCGCGCATCTTCTCCAACGGCACAGGACTCCGTCGACTGATCGGGTTTTGCGACGCCTCCGAGAAAGCCTATGCAGCTGTGTTGTACGTGCTCATCGAAGCCTCGCCAACCTCTTCGTCTTCAGTCAGCATCTTGCGTGCCCGAAGTAAGGTAGCCCCTGTCAAACCATTGACAATACCCAAGTTGGAACTCTCTGCCGCCGTGCTGCTCACTCGGCTGTTAAAGGATGTCTCCAACTCTGAAATCGATTTGTCCATCTCTTCGGTGCATTTATTCACGGATTCCACTATTGTTTTAGCCTGGTTGGCCACCCCTCCTTACCGGCTCAAAACATTTGTCGCCAACCGTGTAGTGGAAATCACCGAAGATTCGTCTCCCGACTCCTGGGCCCATGTACCTTCGGCTGACAACCCAGCTGATTGTGCTTCTCGTGGTTTGACACCCGCAGAATTGATGAACCACCGCCTGTGGATGTCCGGCCCCGCTTTCTTGCACGACTCATCGGCGTCGTGGCCACGCTTTTCTCCTTCACTCGTATCGGACACTGCGCTGCCGGAGGTCAAACCTGCTACGGTCAGCCTCAACGCTCACGTCCCCGTCGACACTCTACTTGACAATCTCTGCAAGTTTTCAAGCCTACGCAAGGCCCAACGCGTTTATGGTCACGTAGTCCGTTTTGCTCGTATCCTACTGGCGACGCGTTCGCGAACAGCTGTTCCAACCGGCCCGCTGTCGCCTCCGGAACTGAATGATGCCCTCGACCTGTTCATTCGCGCAACTCAACGACGTTACTACCTCACCGAGCTGCGTC
>OZ023335.1:25773006-25783006 GCA_964007535.1 Brachyptera risi | reverse complement strand
GGAAAAGAATCGGAAAGTTTGAGAAATCCTCATAAGAATAACCAGGAAGAAAAATAATTGAAAAACAAGAATTTTTTAAAAGCTCTCAAATTTTCACCGAATATGAACAATACTATTATACACCTTTTCAGAGATTTTTGCAACAATCGAAAGAGAAATAACAAAGAAAACGCAATAAAAGTGTACATTTTATTGAATATTTGGATCACAGGTTTTGCAAAGTGTTTATGCGACAGGTTGCAGGTTACTATATATCAACAAGTTGCAAGTAAGGTTTTTGAACGTTTGAAGTAATCCAAGATCCGTATATGTGGATTGAGTTGACAAGTTATTTTTCATTCTAGATTTCCATACTTCTAAGCTCATCTCACAACGCAAATCCCGCGTTTTCCTAGTTTATTGAAAAACAATAATACCGTCTATCTTTTTACTTTTCCGGTATAGAGGCCTACTGGATACAAATAATTCTACTGGCAATTGTACTGTACTATACAAGTGAGGCCAGTTAGTTTCGAAATGCACCCAAGTGTATCGGACGCCTGACTGTTGGAATATAGGCTACCACTGAGACGTGTGACCGAGTGGTTAATACACTGAACCGTCATTCAGGAGACCGGGATTCGATTCTCGACCATTCTAAAAGGGACTTTCCGTGGTATCCCTCTATCGTTCAGGTCAATACTGGGATGTTTCCTTAACTAGGAAAACGCTATATACGCGTTGTTAGATGAGCGTAAAGTAATAGTATGTCGACTTCTTTGCCAAACTTTTGCCTAAATTCGCCAATTGGGTAACATTTTAGTTATAAATGGGTAAAAACGGCTTCGAGTGGTACCAATTTAGCACATATCATGTTTTTTATTCAAAATAGCACACCCGATCAAGCTGAGAATTTCCAGAAATGTGTATTAATATGTTATTCAACTCCACACAAAATTTCAATTTTTTTGAAAATAAAAATTTTTCAATTATTTTTTCGCCGTGTTATTCTGATGGGTATTTTTGAAATTTCTAAAATTTATAAAAACAAAAGTTGATATCCGATAATGCCACAAAACTAACTATACAGATCTAAGTTAGATAAGGAACCATGATGAAAAAAAGTTTGAAATTGATAGCTGTAGCCGTTTGAACTGTGGAGAACCGGATAAAAAAAACGAACACCATTTTTTTTCAGTATGTCAAATTGAATCCTCGCTAAAGCTCGTCTAACAACAGGCCACGACCGTCTCCTTCGCACTATTCAAAAAAACCTAATAAAATAACCTTTCATCTCATCATCCATCATCTTATATATCATTCACCGACGCCAATAGATCATAGACATCAGTACAGTGATGTCTATTATCAATACAGTATCAGTATATAGTGCGTCATCAAATAAACCTAATACGAAAAAAATAAAAGATGAGAGCTTTTGAAAGATGCTTCTAGTGGACTGGTCAGATATTTGTGAGGAATAAAAGTACTACGTTGTGGTTATGACTATCAATAACGTAACGGGATAAGCAACATGGTGTAAGTCCTATCCTTTTAACATCAGGCCCTTTTCACCATGATGGAATCAGCGCTTTCGTGTACACTTCTGAGATTCGCAATTTCAAATCAAATCATACGTATTAGGCTCGTATTTCAGTATATAGTAAATAGTTGTACAATTGCATTGATTTTAATCTTTCTCGTAGATGATGAGTAATTATCCAGTTATCAAATGGTAAATATAGCAGTAGGGCTCTTGACTAGGGGACTAAATGCTTTTACAGACGTATTTTAAATTCAGATTGGCTAATTCAAATGAAATTTATCCCAATATTGTTTAATGCAGTTGGAAAGAGCTGGATTCACAGATTGCATTACATCTATTACTTGTATAGATCAACATACAATAATACCAGCAAATCATCATAACATTTGTGAGGCGGCATCTCTTTGATGTAAGCATGGTGTGAAAGGAAACCGCCATGTTGCTTATCCCGTTACGTTATTGATAGTCATAGGTTGTGGTTAGTCAACGAATTATGGTTTCAGAGGCCGGATTTCTGAACAACATTATCATTAATAATAATAATATTAATAAGTTTTTTTATTCGGTATAACTCTACACAGAATTGTAGTATATGTCACCAGGTGTATGATATTAAAATCTATGAACTAGACGTCACGTTTGGTACAGTTTCACGGGAGCGGTAAATCTCACGCAAACTCGAAAGTTACATACCCAAGGGCTGTAATTATCACAGTCATAATAGCTATAACCAGTGAATACATGTTATCATAACCATGGTTACCGCTGCTTTTTGTTTTTACTCACTCTCAAAATGCGGTTGTAACTGGTTTATGTGGACGAAAACATAAACAAGAGAATATGTAGAAGAAAATCAAACATTTTGATATACCAGTATATAGATATCTACTGAACAGTTGTTATCACAAGAGAATATTAATATCGCGATATTATCTCTTCAACCAACTTATAAAACGAATCAGCTTATTTGATGACTGTATAAGCAAACGAAAACTGAATTTTAATTATGCCGCCCACGCGGTAGCTCAGTCAGCTGAGGCACCGCTTCAGAAACTGATGTTACCGCTAGGCGTGGGTTCGAATCACGAATATGACATGAATTTTTTTAAGCGTACTTCAACTTTTAATCACTTCATAGTTTTATTGTCACTCACTCATTCGTACCCCCGTAAAACCTAGCTGTTAGTGGGGTCGCTAAGCAAATATGAAAAATATGAAAATAAAAAATGAAAGGATAAATATTATGGGGTTTGAAGATGCGTCAAACACAAGGTTATTTTGCTCCTAGTATAGCCTGTATGCAATATAGGGATTTTACATTCCTTGTTTTATTTATATTGGGTTTAACGACGCACTGTACTGATGACTATACGATCTATTGGCGTCGGTGGATGATGAATGAGATGATGGGATTATGAGATGAGAGGTTATTTTATTAGGTGTTTTCGGATGGTGGGGAGGACTCGGTCGTGGCCTGCTGTTAAGGAACCATCCCAGTATCAACCTGGACGACAGAGGGAAACCACGAAAAACCCCTGTCAGGATGGTCGACCATGGCGGGAATCAAACCGCGGTCTCCCGAATGACCGTTCAGTGTGTTAACCACTCGGCCTCGCGTCTCGGTATTTTTTGCTCCTAGTATAGCTTGTATTCAACATAAGGATTGTACATTCCTACTTTTTCGTGGACTGTACGGGAATACGAAAAACAAAAAATAGAAACTGAATGTATATATTCACTCAATTTGATGGTTGACATTTAATTTAACCCACATAATAAACCATTATCATTTGTTATGAAAATGAAAATCGGAACCATCAGTATGAAAACGAGAGATGAAAAAAAATAGAAAAAAATGAAAAGAAATAAAAAACAACGAAAAAAAAAATAGGAACTGAAATCAAACACAGGCGCCGATGTGAGTGGCCGGTAAACTAAATTTTGGTGTACTTAAAAAAAGTGTTGTATTTTGTATGCGCTTCACAAGTCAAAACAAATGACAGATTTTGATGAATGATCTGATTTTGATGAATGATCTGATTTTGATGAATTACAGATTTTGATTAAACTTGGCAGGCACATATAAATACGTCTCCATCTAGCTCGATATTGTATAGCTTTGAGGCACAAACCAAAGACCATGGTATAATTGTATCCACGAGAGATGAAGGTTCCGATCAGCCGTCTCCCCTATCGCACACCACTAGCGCGTGGGTGGTTCGAGCCTTCATCTCTATTGGATACAAGAGAGCACGGGTCATAGCCTTAATTCCCTAAATTCTCCAATAAACATGAAAATTCCTGGCGTAATAATATACCTGGATACTCCTGCTGGGATATATCGTTATCCGTTACATGGTGGAATCTACAGGTCTCGTCAAGTCTACGCCATTACCCTTCTCTATTTCTCTCTCTCTCTCTCTCTCTCTCTCTCTCTATATATATATATATATATATATATATATATGAATATATATATATATATATATATAGTATATATATATATATATATATATATATATATATATATATATATACTATATATATATATATAATATATATATATATATATATATAATATATATATATATATATATATATATATATATATATATATATACTATATATATATATATATATATATATATATATATATATATATATATATATATATATATATATATATTTATATATATATATATATATATATATATATATTATATATATATATATATATATATATATACTATATATATATATATATATATATATATATATATATATATATATATATTTATATATATATACATATATATATATATATATATATATATATATATATATATATATATATATATATATATATATATATATATACAAATATATACGTATAATATATGAATATACATATATACTTATACTTATACTATATATACAATATACTTTTAAATATATTTATATAACGTTTAATATAATATGATATATGTATAAATAGTATGGATATATTGGGTTTTAACGACGCACTATACTGATGTCTACGATCTATTGGTGTCGGTGGATGATGAATGAGATGATGAGATGAAAGGTTATTTCATTAGGTGTTTTGAATGGTGGGAAGGAGTCAGTCGTGGCCTGTTGTTAAGGAGCCATCCCAGTAATAACCTGAATGACAGAGAGAAACCACGAAAAACCTCTGTCCGGATGGTCGACCATGACAGGAATCGAACCCCGGTCTCCCGAATGATGGTTCAGTGTGTTACCACTCGGCCACGCGTCTCGGTTCAAAAATAATAACCAAAAAACTAACATTCTGCTAAATCGACTCCAATGTACCCTTAAATGGCCTAATTCACTTTATTATTCTCGAGATATAACTCGCACCTCATCTCTACCTGTCCCTCCCTCCTCCCTCGATCGCGCTGTCACATCCTACAGGAGACAGCTCACTAATCCAGGAGACGCTGGCAAGGGAACGACGCTTCGTTGGTTCCTGTCACATCTCATCTCCTTCCCAGCCTCTCGTTAGCCGTGTTTACACACTGTACCAACGGAAATAGAGAGTGTTTTATATCAAATGATGTTAATAATAATAATAATAATAATTTTTAAATTGTATTCCCATCTAATAAATGTAGATGGTTACAATTGACATTTTTCACTCTCGAGTGAAAACGATCCCCGGTCCAAACGATCCTACTTTCCATCCATAACCTTGATTGGGACACCATGACTTTGTATCAAGTTTCAATGTTATTAAAAAAAAAAAAAAAAAAATTGAAAAAAAAAAAAATATATATATATATATATAAATATATTTAAATATAATCATTCACGGGCCGGCGAGTTGTAATATTATCAACAGCCCCCCCCCCTCCCCTCCTCTACCCCTCCCCCCAACAGCTGATGATGACGTGGTGACAGATGTCAGTGACAGATGTCAGCGACAGTGTCATTAAAATGTTTGTCTTTTCAGTATAATCAGGCCTGAACAAATGAATGTTTGTTCCGACACTTTTAACAATGAATTTCGTGTTTTTCAATTAAAAATAAATACTTTCATGATTTTGGTAATATTATAATAGCCTTGTTATTATTCTATTTCCATTGTCATGAATAAAGATATTTGCATTCAGAAATATAAACATAGAATTTATGATGAATTTATTTCGGTGAATGAGATGGGAAGGTCGTTTGTTAGAGATCCTATACTGAGACGAGTGGTCGAGTGGCTAGAACACTGTACCGTCATTCAAGAGACCGGGGTTCGATTTCTGCCATAGTCGACCATCCTACCAGAAGTTTGTAGTGGTTCATTTCTGTCGTTCAGGTCGATACTGGGATGGTTCCTTGACAGCAGGTCACGACCGACTCCTTCCCACTATCCAAAAGCAACTAATAAAATCATCATCTTCTTCCCGTCATCTCATACATCATTCACCGACACAAATATATCTCAGTCATCAGTACAGTGCGTCGTTAAACGCAATTCAAATGATGAACGTGATTGAAAGGCCGTTTGATAGAGTGATATGAAAGGAATCCAATTAATCATCAGATGTGGGGTCAAGTAATATGGTAGTATGGTCCCAAGTTATAAGAAATATAAAATCCCATTTTCCAAAACGTTGAGATATCTCAAAAATAACCTTATTAGACGAGCTTTAGCGAGGATTCAATTTGACATACTGAAAAAAATTGGTGCTCGTTTTTTTTTCTTCACAATGTATTTTTGTCGGTTCTCCACAGGTCAAACGGCTACAGCTATCAACTCAAACTTTTTTTCATCATGGTTCCTCATCTAACTTAGATCTGTATAGTTTTGTGGCATTATCGGGTGATAACTTTTTTTTAATGAATTTTAGAAATTTCAAAGATACCCATAAGAAAAACAAAGCGGAAAAAAAAGAAAATATTTTTATTTAAAAAGAAATGAAATTTTGCGTGAAGTTGAGTTACATTCTGATACACATTTCTGAAAACTTTCAGCTTGATCGGGTGAGCCATTTCGAAGAAAAACTATCAAATGTGCTGAATTGGTACCACTCAAAGCAGTCATTTATAACCAAAATGTCACCCAATTGGCGAATTTGGGCAAAAGTTTGGCCAAAAAAGTCGACATACTATTACTATCCGCTCGTCTTACAACGCATATATGGCGTTTTCCTAGTATTATTCATTTGAAGATTATTGTATGGTTGGCAACCACTAAGTCGACGATATTATTTGAAGTTACGAATGGGCGGATTGTGATGAATGATGTTTGAAGCGGGACTTGAACCCAGGCCCAACTTGACTTCAGTTTCCAAAGCGGAATCTTGACCAACTGAGCTAAACGGAAAAAACTGGATCTAGAATTTGACTTTTCCAAAATAATGAACTTTTGAATTATGTGTGAGTAGTGATGTAGTTATGCCGGACTCTACCCGATTTTTAATTCACCATTTATTCTGAGAGTTTTCAAGATTTTTAAAACATCTCACGAAAGTTTATTTTATTAAACCAAGGTTCAACGATTTTCTGCCAATCAAACGAAATTGAAATTGACACTGTGTATTATTTAGAGATACTCTAAGATCTTTGAGAAATTTCAACTTCCTTGGCCAAAATTTGAATTTTCATGAATACAAATATGTACTGAGACAAATAAACTTCCGAAATGAATAACTTATTTTTTTTTAATAACATCGAAACTTGATACAAAATCATTGCTCCCCAATTAAGGTTGAGGATAAAAGTTAGAATCGTTTGGACGGGGCACCACAAGGGCGATCTTACCACCCCATAACTGACCAAAAATAAAAATAACTCAAATAACTTACCTAACTCTCCTCAAATAACTAACTCTAAAATAATTCTTCTCAAATAACTTTGTATTATTTAAAGATGCTCTAAAATCTTTGAGAAATGTCAACTTCCTTGGCCAAAAATTGAATGTTCATATATAAAAATATGTACGGTACTGAGACGGGTGTAACAGTGAATAGCACGCCAAACCGTCGTAAAAAGAGACCGTGGCTCGATTCCCGCATGGGTCGACCATCCTCTGCCACGTGTGTAGACCACTTTGAGATAGTTAATTATATAACAACAGGCCACGAGTGGTCCCTTTTCGGTATCAAAAATCACTTTAAGAAATAATATTTCATCTCATCATTCCAACATCTCATTCATCATTCACTGACGCCAATAAATCCGAGTCACCTGTAGGCCCTATAGTGCGTCGTCAAAACATGAAAATTTCAAGAAATATATCAGCATTTATTTCAGGATGAAAAGTAGGCAATTTACTTCAAGGTTATGATTTAATTTTGTTTTTTTGTTGTAATGAGAACTCGAGATGTACGAAAAGTCATGTTAATTCATAAGGAAGATAATTTTTCCATTTCTTTTGATATATATATTCCAAAGAGCAAAACAAAACGTGAAAAAAAAGGAAAAAAAAGGAAAAATGTACGATTTATAATGGCTTCCTTGTTACGAGCATCTTTTAAATTAATTCCATTACATTGAAAAATCTGAAGGAGTAATTTATTTCCTATTATATATTTGTGCGTTTGGATACTGAAGAGCGTATATATAGAGCGATGAATTTTGCGTTTTTATTCCTGCCCAATTAGTGTTATAATATAATTACTAGGACCTTTCCTCTTCGACCTATTTATTGAGGACATGCCAGTCGCGCTGTGGTCTAGAACCCGTCTCTTTGCAGACGACGCTGCCATCTATCGAGTAATTGGAACAGATAATGACGAGGTGGCTCTACAGACTGATATTACAGCCCTGGAAGAGTGGGTGAAGAAAAATAAGATGGGGTTGAACACTGGAAAATGCAAAGTTGTGAGTTTAAACAGGAAACGACACAGAGTAAATCCTACCTATGAAATTCAGGACTGCATGCTAGAGGTTGTGGATAGCTACAAGTACCTAGGTGTCGTGTTCCATTGTAGCTTGGGGTGGGAGGAGCTGGTTGGGAAGGTTGCGGGCAAAAGTGTACGTACCCTCAACTTTGTTATGAGGCAGCTAAAAAAATCATAGAGGCTTGTTTGCGGCCGGGAGAAACGGGCAAACGCAACCCTCAATGCATCTTGATGAGCATAATAGCATTAACCACAATTACCCACTTGGTGACGTCAAATATCAGAGCCACATTGAATTTTAAGATTCTTCAATGTGAATTTTAATGACATATTGTAATCAAGAAGACTGTTTTCGGACATTTTCTTGTCCGAATGTGTCTAAAAATAGAATTGTGGTTAATGCTATAGGGAAGACACGATGAAGTGATATCAACCTATATTATCATAATAATTATAAAGAAGTATGCAAGATAAAGAAGGTGCATGGCAGGCGCGAGCTTCAATCCTTGCGCTGATACATTTTATAAAGACTCTTGTGGAACGCTTTTTAAAAAAACTAAGATTCTTCCACTGTCATCTCTCTCTCTCTCTCTCTCTCTCTCTCTCTCTCCTTCTTCATCTCTGACTCTCTCTCTCTCTCTCTACGTCTCTCTCTCTCTCTTTATCTCACTATCTCTCTCTCTTTCTCTACTTCTCTCTCTCTATCTCTCTCTATCTCACTCACTCACTCACTCACTCTCTCTCTCTCTCTCTCTCTCTCTCTCTCCCTCTCTCGCTCTCTCTCTCTCTCTCCCTCTTTATCTCTTTCTCTACTTCTCTCTCTCTCTCTCTCTCTATCTCTCACTCACTCTCACTCTCTATCTCTCTCTATCTCACTCTCTCTCTCTCTCTCTCTCTCTCTCTCCCTCTCTCTCTCTCTCTCTCTCTCTCTCTCCCTCTCTCTCTCTTTCTCTCTCCCTCTCTCTCTTTCTATCTTGTTTTTTCTCTCATGTAAACAAAAAGTGTGTATAGATATTCATATGATAAGTCTACTTTTCATTAGTATCACGTTCATCTACAATGTTTTTTCTAGTACTGTATATTGGACACCCTTCGTTACTCATGATATGTTTTATCTCGAGTGACTTTTGTATGACAATAATGAAGTTATTAAAATAAAAATATATCAACTCCGAAACTTTATATGTCAATTGCAATTCCATCCCACGAAGTCAAACAAATCCTATATTTTCTTTTTTTTATAATATTCTTTTTTATACTATTCAATACAGAAACCACTATATACATACATATTACAGTTCGATGGAGCATATTCCATGCACAGAAATGAAAAATGCAGCTTTGATGACTTTCTTTCTATATTACTGATTGCCAACCAAAAGAAAAAAAAAAAAAAAAAAATCCATTCAACAGCATAAAAAAAAACGTTTGAAGATTGGAAACCAATTAATATTTTGTTATCATTCTAGTCAATCAATAAAACACACATGTTTTTTTTTTTTTAATTTTCAATTGTCATTTTTGATTGTGTATTAATTGTATTCTGCGTTGATCAACAAACCGTATCAATAATATCATTCGACGGGCGACAATAAAATTCTCTTTGATCTTTTCGACT
>OZ023335.1:25755506-25768006 GCA_964007535.1 Brachyptera risi | reverse complement strand
AGAGCATTACATCTTCTTGGAGTTGGTATACCATTGTATCAAGGCCCGGTATTACCACGGCCAGTTAGTATTTATCTGACAGTTGGTGAAAACAAATGGCATGGGTAACAATGGTGATAACAAGTTTGAACTGTCAGATAAAGGCTAACTGAAGTTGGTATATACTATTGTATTAAATGACACTGGTTCGTGACCATAGATAAAAGTAGTGAATTCAAATGTCTTTATATTTGAAAGAGCACAGTGCTTGCAACCCTCCCTCAAGAATACGGTTCAAGCACGATGTGCTTGAATATGAACATACTATTATATATATATATATATATATATATATATATATATATATATATATATATATATATATATATATATATATATATATATATATATATATATATATATATATATATATATATATATATATATATATATATATATTGAATATGAACATACTTCATCATATTATAAAGAAGGTGTTCCAACTCTCGTACTAATAACCTATAGACGGTATTTGTGGTTTCTTGCGGTCAGTTCAGAGCCAAGGATCCCGATTTCCTGTCACGATTTAGCGGATTCCCTTGTGAACTAGATGTAAATAAGAGTGACTACAGTACCGGTGGCATTGTTTGGCAACGTAGTTCCATGTAAAAGCGATAGTTGCTTTACAGGCAATCGGGACCCTGGATTCGGGAACTGATCCCGGAAATATTTCACTTCAAAGACGCGAGTTAAAAACACTTTTTTTTATTATGATCAAATAAGTTGGTATCACTACATCGTGATTCAAGGATAAAGTTCAAGGATAAGGTTCAAGGATGAGGTTCAAGGATGAGGTTCAAGGATAAGGTTCAAGGATAAGGACGGAAGGTATACCTGTTTCCGGAAGTACATATTCTCACCGGCGGCGCCCACTTCCTTGACGCCATCGCCCATGCCTACGTCGCCCTTTTTGCCCGAGCCCGAGCCGGAACCCCCGCCCGTCTTGCCCGCCATTGATACGGGACGCATGTGGAGGCAGGGACTGATAGGAGGCGGGAAATACATCAACACAATTAAACAACAACAACAACAACATACGGAGAGTCGATTATCCCGTCAAAAAGATCCACAGGTGAAACCAGTTAGCACACTGAACCGTCATTCAGGAGACCGGGGATCGTTTCACGCCGTGGTCGATCTCGTGGTTTCCCTCTGTCGTTCAGGTCAATACTGGAATGGCTCCTTGACAACAGGCCGCGACCGACTCCTTCCCACCATCCAAAAACACCTAATAGAATACCCTCTCATCTCATCATCCCATCATCTCGTATATCATTCACCGACGCCAATGGATCGTAGTCTTCAGTATACTGTGCGTCGCTATATATATATATATATATATATATATATATATATATATATATATATATATATATATATATATATATATGTATATGAAACTCACGTCAAGCCTTCATCTCTCGTAATTACAAGTATATAAGTCATTAGAACACGCAGTTTGACGAATGTAATGAATAACAATGTTTTTTTTTTGTCACACAGCCACCAGGAACTAAAATGAAAATATTTTTCTTATGAGGAATTGATCAATTTCAAAGAAAGATTATAAATTTAATTAAAACGTCACATGCATAGCTCGCTACTAATGAAATTGAGCAGTATTCAATTATGGAGTATATACGGTATTTCAGCTTTGATACTCTAAATCAAAAAGTAGTACAAAACCACGAGTAGTTTAATTTCCTCTTCACAAAATAAAGAATGAGAATAGGGTTATTAGGTTTCTACTAGGAAAACGCTATATACGCGTTGTTGGATGAGCGGAAAGTAATAGTATGGCGACTTCTTTGCCAAACTTTTGCCTACATTCGCCAATTGGGTGACATTCAAGTTATAAATGGGTAAAAACTGCTTCGAGTGGTACCAATTTAGCACATTTCATGTTTTTTCTTCAAAATAGCTGACCCGATCAAGCTGATAATTTTCAGAAATGTGTATCAAGATGTAATTCAACTTCACACAAATTTCATTTTTTTTGAACATGAGAAATATTCTTATATTTTTCCCGCCGTGTTATTCTAATGGGTATTTTTGAAATTTCTAAAATTCATAAAAATAAAAGTTACCATCTGATAATGCCACAAAACTATACAGATCTATGTTAGATGAGGAACCATGACGAAAAAAAGTTTGAAGTTGATAGCTGTAGCCGGGGGACCTGTGGAGAACCGATAAAAAAAAAACATAAAAGAAAACAAACAAAAAAAAACATAAAAACGAACACCGATTTTTTTTAATTTGTCAAATTGGATCCTCGAAGAGGCTCGTCTAATCAAATGACATCACACACTGCGTTTCTTGGATTATTTTTATGTACCGATACATAGGTAACAGCGTTCCAGAGCTGTGCAACCATGCAGTCATATATTCAAAATAAAAAATATTCTTCTACCGCGGTACAAATTACACTTTTTTTCCATATTGCAGTACGCATTCAAAGTATGGTCGAAATTAAATACGTTATAACATTTCACGCATAGAAATCAAAAAGTAAATAAGCATGTGAATGTAATTTTTTCGCACATAATTTCTTGTGTCTTCAAAGAAGTCTTCTTTGTAGTACATGTCTCGCATAAATAGGAGAAAACAGTTTACTACTCAACCAAGAAATCATCGCAGATCATAATAATCCGGTTGCCAATTTATTTCGAGCATAAATCACAACGTAAAACTGAAAGACCCAACAGTTCAACTTCCTGTTTTTTAGTTCTGGAGAGAGACTGCTTCAGAAGAGAGCCTGAGTTGCGTATTCATACAGCGATTAATCTTCACAGAGGATTGGTAAACTGTACACAAAATAATCAAATTTCCGTGCGAAATAAATATCAATGCTAACATAATATCACAAGGCAAAAGAGTTGTGTCTCCGCGTTGATGGATGAGCTAGAACATATCAACTTATCTTCGGATTGGTTATTATATATATATATATATATATATATATATATATATATATATATATATATATATATATATATATATATATATATATATATATATATATATATATATATATATACACCTTGAGATCCAAACAATAATGTCACTGACATCATATTTCCTAATAATTTTATATGATAATGAAGAAGGCTTCGTTTTAATCGTTTCCAATTGATGGGGACACCTGTTGCTAGGATTTAATTGGTTTCCTAGTAGCTTTGAGTGATTTGAAAAAATTGGAATATATATTTGCTTACATCAAAACGGCTCATCTGATCCGACTGAAAATTCGGAATAAGGTGTATATAATCATAATATTGGAATTCCATGATAATTTGAATTCTGTCGGAGGAAATATTTTTTACGATTTTTTCCTCCTGGTTATTCTTACGGAATTTTTGAAAACTTTGAAATGAGGTTTCTCAGAAGTTGTTCAACCGATCGCGCCTCAAAGCTATACAGTATCGAATTAGATAAGGACACTTATGTAAGCCAAGTTTCAACTGATTTTAAAGTTTTGTTTGACCTGTGGAGCGCGAAAAAAAAGCACTTTTTTTTTGGGTATGGTGAAATTGAGTCTACACTTCGCTCATCCAATAATATTATTATCTACTGAGCCGTGTATGATTCAATATAAAAGCGACAGTTGCGCTGAAATCAAGGTTAACTGGATGAAGACTTTATTCCCGGAAATACTTCACTTTGAAAAAGCGAGTGGGTATACCTTTTTTATAAGATGATGAAGTCTATCGGCATCACTACGTCGTGCACATATAGACCGATATGGATATCGTAGACAAAGAATATACCATTAGGAGTACAAAAGCCGAATACAAAAGACAAACAGAAGATCAAAAGACAAAAGACATATAAGAGTATATGTTTCGACTAAAACAATATACAAATAAAAATGAAAATAGATCATAACAAAGGGAGACAGAATGTATGTCAACAGTTTACCATGACAACTAGGAAAATACGTCAAAGGCGCATAAAATGCTACTTCATCGATTTATATTGGATTTAACGTTGCACTGTACTGTTTACTACGATCTATTGGCGTCGGTGAATTATAAATGAGATGTTAAGATAGTGGGATGAGAGGTTATTTCATTGTGTGTCTTTGGAATGTGGGAAGGAGTCGGTCGTGGCCTGTTGTCAAGTAAACATCCCATTATTACCTGAACGACAGAAGGAAACCACGAAAAATGGGGGACGCTGAAGAGCGTATACTGGAAGTCGACTCGGTCGTGTGACATGGGCTTCGGGGTACTTTCCAATGGAATGTGGTTGGGGTTCAGGTAAGGTTGGATACCAAAACCCATGTCACACAACCGAGTCGACTTTATTCCGGTATACGCTCTTCAGGCGCCCCGAAAAAGTCTGTCAGGATGGTCGAACGTGTCGGGAATCGAACCCCGGTCTCTTGAATGACGGTTCAGTGTATTAACCACTCGACCGAACGTCTCACTAAAATAAATGCCACCATAAAGTTGTGATCGGGAACACAATTTGGGCGAGATTGTTGTAATTGTGATATTACAAGTCACATCAGCCCGTCTGCGATCTGACCACCAAGCCCTTTCACCCTCACTCTTTCTTCTCTTTCACTCTTTCCTTCTTCACTTTCACTCTATCACTTTCACTCTTTCTTCTCTTTCACTCTTTCCTTCTTCTCTTGCCCTCTTTCACTTTCTTCTCTTTCACTCTTTCCTTCTTCTCTTGCGCTCTTTCACCCTCACTCTTTCTTCTCTTTCACTCTTTCCTTCTTCTCTTGCGCTCTTTCACCCTCACTCTTTCTTCTCTTTCACTCTTTCCTTCTTCTCTTGCGCTCTTTCACTTTCACTCTTTCTTCTCTTTCACTCTTTCCTTCTTCACTTTCACTCTATCACTTTCACTCTTTCTTCTCTTTCACTCTTTCCTTCTTCACTTTCACTCTATCACTTTCACTCTTTCTTCTCTTTCACTCTTTCCTCCTTCTCTTGCGCTCTTTCACTTTCACTCTTTCTTCTCTTTCACTCTTTCCTTCTTCACTTTCACTCTATCACTTTCACTCTTTCTTCTCTTTCACTCTTTCCTTCTTCACTTTCACTCTATCACTTTCATTCTTTCTTCTCTTTCACTCTTTCCTTCTTCACTTTCACTCTATCACTTTCACTCTTTCTTCTCTTTCACTCTTTCCTTCTTCTCTTGCGCTCTTTCACTTTCATTCTTTCTTCTCTTTCACTCTTTCCTTCTTCTCTTGCGCTCTTTTACCCTCACTCTTTCTTCTCTTTCACTCTTTTCTTCTTCACTTTCACTCTATCACTTTCACTCTTTCTTCTCTTTCACTCTTTCCTTCTTCACTTTCACTCTATCACTTTCACTCTTTCAAGTCTCAACCTTTCACTCTGTCATTGTATTTTCTTACAACTTTTGTTCCATTATCTGATTATTATGTATTTTTTTTTCTCTTTTTAATAAAATCGAAACTTGATACAAAATCATTGTTCCCCAAACAAGGCTATGGATGAAAGATAGGATCGTTTGGACGGGGCACCACAAGGGCGATCTTACCACCCTATTTCAATTATTTAAAACTAATGAACTTCAACACCAGGACATGCACTGTCTGTGACCATAAAAAAAGTTATATACATTATTATATTATTATATATACATTATATATTATTATATACAACATTTCATTTCCTTATTGAATTCTTATTGAATTGACTGATTGTACCATTGAATACGAATGAGTAGATGATAGTGAAACTATGAAGCTGTAAGTAGCCTACAAGGTCGTGTGTAAAAGTCCATGACTTATGAGGGATTCGAACCCACGCCCGACTGTGACTACTGTCTCTGAAGCAGTGCCTCAGTTGATGAGCTATGGAGGGTGAAATCGTCGAGATGAAAATTCTTGCAATGTATAGATAGCGTAATAGGCAGGTATTGCACAGTTGAACAAGTGCCAAGAAATAATGTCTTTATTCTATTGGGTTTACCGACGGACCATGATGGTATCGAAGATCTATTGGCGTCGGAATGATGATTATTAAGATGACGAAACGTCGCGATGAAGGTTCTTCAAGTGATGGAACAGACAGTGAAAAGAAATCGATCGTGACCTATATAATATAGGAACCATCCCAGCATTTACCTGTAGGCCTATAGGCTACATAGACAAATCATAGATATTATATATTACCGAGATACGTTGCTCGTCGTCAAGAAAGCGTAGGCCTACATATTTGTGTCTCGGCAGTAGCTTCACACCGCTTTGCAAAACGGGGAGGTTTCCGCCATATTTGACATATATTAGTAATAATATAGAATGCCTTGCTCTGATTCTATTTTTAAATGTACAATATGACCGCCGAGATTGGAACGAGCATATGTCGCTATCGACTGGAAAATCAAGCTGCCGAATTCACAAGAGGTCATAGCTTTGATCGGGATCAACTCTGATACAAAGATAATAATAATAGATCTAATTAAAAATTGAAATCGAAAAATTGAAAATAATGAATAGAAATATGATATTATTTCTAGAAATTGTCGTACTTTGAGCCGGATCGAAGTTATGACCTTTTGTGAATTCTGGAGAAACGCATCTCGGTAAAGTAATATATATGGGCAAATCACGTGAGAATTCCATGAAGATGGGCGGCGGTGGAGATCGAACCGATGCCCGATCTGCCCTAATATACCGGACACAAGGTGCAAGTGCATCAGCACTGAGCTACCAGTGCCGATAAGAGAATATATTTAAATAGACAGACTGTTGAACAGCTGTTTCATTGTGAAAATTCAGATTCAATATAAAGTAGATTATCCATGACTCAACGACCGAACCCAACCGAGGATTTGGGGCAAGCAAGCTGAATGTAGACTTCAAGGATTACCCCCCCCCTCCCCCTCCTTCACCAACCCTGAATGTATTTCCTATCGACGCTAATGTCCATTGTTCTCCTTGGGAATATTGACAGTGGTCTAATATCGGGAACACGTTCACAAAATAAACAAGACTCGTTTGGGAATCACATTTCATCTGCAGGGAATTTCACAAACACCATGGGCCGGATTCAAGGTCATAACTTTGATCCGGCTCAAAGTTACGACAATTTCCAGAGATAATACCATATTTTATCTATTATTCTTAATTTTTCAATTTAATTTTTAGTTAAATCTATTATTTTCATCAATATTCTATTATTATCTTAGAGACAATATCAAAGTTGATCGGTAGTATATCTTTGTTGCAACTTTGATCGGGATCTGAATTGATACCGATCAAAGCTATGACCTTTTGTGAATAATGACGAATTAAGCTAAGTTCCCATAACGATTTTTTCACGTGACGTCCGTTGAAACATCGGCCGACGTCAACTTTCCACCAATCACGCGCAAGAAAAAACAACGGAGGGAGGCAACGATTTTTCGCCGTCCAAGTAGAGCCAACTCCAACATTTTCACGTCCGTCAAGGGACGGCACGGCACGATTTGGATATTTTTAGAACTCGCGAAGGCGGTGATCTGTTCGACCCAATATTTGACCTTTTGAATGGTTATCCTCAAAAAGTTGAAGTCTTTGCCAGTAGAATGCATACTTGAAGTGACGTGAGAAAAACGGCATGGGAACACGATCTATTTTACATCAACGAAGCCGTCCGATGTTTCAACGGACGTCACGTGAAAAAATCGTAATGGGAACCCAGCTTTAGCCATCATTATCTTTGAGATCACGGAGCATAGGCCTAGATCCAATTTTTCGATTTGTGAAAAATACAGTTTCGATTATATTTGTATTTGAGAGTTTATCAATTATATCTATTGTAAAAACGTATCTATGGAAGAGAGAAGCTCTCTCTTTAACTTCATCTTTCGCTGTATTGTTCTCTTTGAGAAGATTTCTATCGAGTGCTTTGAACAGTTGTTGCCAAGTTTGAGTATCCATTCTTTGATAGATCATTTCTCAATTTATTTCTCTCTTGTTTATTATGATCCTTGTCGGTCAATCTCTATGATCTTACAGCGAGCGAGTTTGAAACTGATTTGATACGAACTGGGTGATGATGGGAGGTGACACTTAAAGAGTCCACGGGAGTCGGTTTAGCAGAATATCAGTATTTTAGTGATGACTTTTGAACGGTATAAGATATCAAAATTGGACAGCTTGTTTCTCTCTTTTCAAAGTGAGGGACATTAGGAGCAGATCTAGTCTAAAATTGATCTATTATGTATATTTTCATTCAATTGCATCTTATGGAATATCAGCGTGGGGAAACTCTGCTTCTGCACTTCGTCGTGTGTTTACTTTACAGAAATATGCCATTCGAACAATTGTGCGAACTCGTAGGAAGAAAACGTGTAGACATTTATTTTATAAAGAGCAAATTTTAACAATTCCTGGTTGCTTCATATTAGAGTCCCTATGTTTCATTTATAAAAACAAAAATCTGTTTAAATTACAATGTGAGACTCATAATTACAGTACAAGACACGCTGCTGACTTTGCTGTACCAGCACATAGACTAAAATCTTATGAAAAAGGTGTCCATTACATTGGACTAAAATTCTTCAATCATTTACCTCATACAATCTCGTCTATTAGTAAATATGGTACATTTAGACATCATGTTAAAACAATATTAACAAATGAAGTTCTTTATGATGTGAAAGACTATTTCGAAATCATTTTTGTGTAAAATGTTCCTCTTGTTTTCTTTATATTTGTCTAGTTGTTTATTGATGTTTAATTATTTAAGTTTAAATCAATCAATAGTTTATGAAATTGGTTTTAATGACCAGCCTGTATTACATACAGTGTATAATGGAATGTATGAAAAACCAATAAAATCTAATCTAATCTAATACGCGAGAAACACAGATAATTTATAATAGCTTCAAGATGTGATGAGGTATAACTATTCAAGAAATTTCGCATAACTGTCAAGCGTATACAACTGAAAACACACATTTTTCAGCTGTATACGCTCGACAGTTATGCGACATGACTTGAATAGTTATAACTTATAGGCCTATCATCTTGAAGCTATCAAATTTTGATATCTCATATACCGTTAGAAAGTTATCACCAAAAAAATGATATTTAGCTGAATCTACTCTTGTGGACTCTTAATATAACCCTATATTGTCGATCAACCTACTGACTTTACAGCGAGTGAGGTTGAAACTAAGTTGATTCGAACTGGGTGATGATTGGAGGTGGCACTTAAGTATCGATTAACGTAATCTATCGGTTTTCCATGGAGTATATTCCCCAGAGTACCATCTTCTCATTTAATTATCATCAAATCCTATTCCCTTTCTCCGCGTTCTCTCACACTTGGATGTTGAATTTCATTGGATATAATGTGTTATAGTTGTATCAACTTGTATTAATTGTTTTATCATGAACTCGTCGAGAGAGAATTAAGAGAGAGAGGGTAGTAACAGTGAAGAAGAGGAGAAAGAGGTCAGAGCTGGCAGGAACAGATTGATTTAAGAAGTCTGCCCTAGAACAAGTGGTGGAAATACCCTCTGACTCAATTTAATTGGTTGTCTGGGTTTGATATATATATATATATATATATATATATATATATATATATATATATATATATATATATATATATATATATATATATATATATATATATATATATATAAATATATATATTAATATATATATATATATACGTATATATATATATATATTTATATATATATAATATATATATATATATATATATATATATATATATATATATATATATATATATGTGAGTATATATATATATATATATATATATATATATATATATATATATATATATATATATATGTATATATATATATATCTATATATATATATATATATATATATATATATATATATATATATATATATATGTGTATATATATATATATATATATATATATATATATATATATATATATATATATATATATATATATATATATATATATATATATATATATATATATATATATATATATATATATATATATATATATATATACATGCGTCCACTATAGAGATGAAAGTTCCACTCGTTCGTCTCCCCCATGCCACATTACCAGCGCGCGGTCGATTCACAATTCCATCCCTTGTGAATACAAGTGTTATATATGACATATTACTTCATCCTCAGCCAGACACGTATATCATATATGTAGTCAATATTTGTTCTGTGCCTCTATTGTCGAAATCTGTGGAGAACCGAGACATAAAACCCTCGCAACATCCCAGCAGAAACTTTACAAATCCCATACGATCTCCATTCTTTGCACTGTCGACTAGCTCGTTCTCATTTCGTCCATGATGATAATGAATAATGAATAATGAACGGTCTATATGTAATATTCAGCACGCAATCTGTGCGGACACATGTTTACATAAGCCTTCTCATTAAGAGGCTGCAGGCGCTCGTATTTCACGCCGCAAACTCTCACGGCCGTAATTTTTGTGATATCAATATGAGTGTTTTGCATTCTGTTAGTAATTGAAAAGCTAAGGTTACCGTTAATACAGAATTTTGAATCAAAAATTTGTGATTTTTCAAATTCATCAAATGGAAAATGGAAAAATTTCTAATTCACGAAAACCTAGATACATATTTTTTAATTACGAAAAAAAACATTGAATGTGAAATATATCAGAAGTGTGAGCTAGAGAATTAACGGCGTTTATGTGAATCTGAGTTCGGCGGGCTATAGTCTACGGGTGGCGCCTAGCACACGATGCATGTTAAACTAGAGTCCGAAGCGAGCGAACAACGAGCCAGTGTAGAGCGCCTGCGGCCTCTTAAGGAGCATCATCCTGACAGATACGTTAATACGTCTGAGAGCCGAGTGGATAGCACATTGAACCGTCGTTCATGAGAACAGGGTTCGATTTCAGCAATGGTCGACCATCCTGAAAGGAGTTTATTCTGGTTTTTCTCTGTCGTTCAGGTCAATACTGGGATGGTTTCGTAACAACAGGCCACGACCGACTCATTTCCACTATTTGAAAACACCTAATAAAATGACCTCTCATATCATTCAATCATCTAATAAATCATCCACCGACGCCAATAGATCGTAGCTATCAGTACAGTACATCATTAAACCCAATATAAATAAGACCGAGATGAGTGGCCGAGTGGTCAATACACTGAACCGTCATCCAGAAGAACGGGGTTCGATTCCCGCCATGGTCGACCATCCTGACAGAAGTTTTTCTTGGTTTGCCTCTGTCGTTCAGGTTGATACTGGGATGGTTCCTCTCCTTAACAACAGGCCACGACCGACTCCTTCCCACAATCCAAAAACTTTTGTATAGAAACATAAACAGAATCGAGTACGGTAATGTCTACTAATAGAATAAATACATAAAAAAAGTCATGAAGGTCAAATAAATTGTTCATAATTTTTAAAGTTGAGATGATGATTTCTAGTTTTCACTTAAATCAGGGAAATTAAATTTGTCGTCATTTTTCAAAATCCAATTCCAGGCTTGTATGTCTTTCAACGTAACACTGATATGAAAATATAGGCCTAATGACAGTTGGTCAAATCTGATTCCAGTGAAAAAACACGCTTTTTTAAAATGTTTTTTGAATGTCCCTTTATTACATATCAATATCATAACTTCATATAGTTCCATTATCACCTGCCCATTCGTACCCCCGTTAAACCTAGCTACTGATGGGTCGTTGAACAATATTAACAAACTAGATCCCATGAAAAAAATGAAAAAAACATGAAAATTGATGAAATACCATCGAAATACACTAAATACGGAGTTTGCGCTTTTTGCTTTGAAAACACTCTGGTTTTAAAACCTTTTCAGCAAGAAGTGGAAACACAGACTAAACTATTGCTGCATATATAGGCTTAAAGTCTTCGATCCAATACGTACAGTTGCGGTGAAACAAAAAAAAATTACCCGAAAATGAAATTTCATTTAAAATCGACGATAATTCAACCGTTATATTTCACATAGACTTACGTGAAGAACTTACGTATTTTGTCAACTATAGAGTTTCAATGTGTATTTGTCCTAATAACAGTATTCTTTACTAATCTCTTGAACTATTATTATTTTTTTATATATTAGGTTGACCAACGCACTGTACTGATGAGTACGATCTATTGGCGTCAGTGAATGATATATGAGATAGTGAGATGATAAGATGAAAGGTTATTTTATTATGTATTTTTGGATAGTGGGAAGGAGTCGGTCCTGACCTGTTGTTAAGGAACCATCCCAGTATTGACCTGAATTACAAGAAAAACCACGAAAAACCCCTGTCAGGATAGTAGACCACTGCGGAAATCATACCCCGGTTTCCTGAACGACGGTTCAATATATTAACCACTCGCCAACTTATCTCAGTACTTTTTCTTTTTTTTCTCGTATGTGGCTAGATCGTCCTCTTTAGTCTTTATAACGATCGCAACTGTACACACAAGCTTAATATATACATATACAGGCGAAGTTGCAA
>OZ023335.1:25743006-25753006 GCA_964007535.1 Brachyptera risi | reverse complement strand
ATATCGGACCCGGTTCGATCCCCGCCACCGTCCATCTTTACAGGGGTTTTTCGTGGTTTCCCTCTGTAGTCTAGGCTAATGCCGAGATGGTTCCCACAATATAGGCCACGACCGCTTCCTTCTCACTATCCTTCCCACTACCCATAAAAACCTTCATCTCATCATCCCATCATCTCATTAATCATTCATCCGACGCCAATAGATCTTAGTAATCATTACAGTGCGTCGTTAAAACACAATATATATAAAAAAACAAGCAGTTTACATTGGAAGTGTATGAAGTGAGATACGTTCAATGACTCATCCCGCAAGAAGATAGATCAGGTTCAACGATAAAGAAACTTAGTGAAACGTGTGGCCGAGTGGTCCAGAGGCTGAGAGAAGTCTTTATTTAGACGGCTATTATATTTAGCTATATATTTAGCTAAATATATATATAATACATATAATATATATATATTTATATATATTTATAATATTATAATATTAATTATATTTATTAATATAAAATATTAATAAATTAATATTATTATATAATATTATATTATAATAATTATAATAATTAATAATATTAATAATTTATTAATTTAATGATAATAAATTTAATACAAAAACGTATAATGGTTAGAATATTATGAAAATATAAATGGCAAAAAATTACGAGACAAAAAAATTACTGTTCTAACAAATTACTTCACACAAAAGCCATTGTTCCCCAATTGAGGCTATGAATGGAAGGTAGGATCGTTCTGACGGGTGGGTCACCACAAGGGCGATAAATTTCAAAAAGTATTTTTTTAAAGCGTGCGAGGTAAGAGGATAAGAGCCCCTTTTAACTCAACTTTTCGACTATAGCCACATCAGAGAGCGTTATAGAATGCTGCGCCCTCCAGTGAAATAATTTCAAAGTTTCATCAAATTCCATACATATTCATAAAAACTAGATGAAACTATATTTCGCTCAAAGGGAATTAATTCCTCCATTTCAATTCGTTAGTGTAATGAATCTACTTTTTATGTTCTCATTTCCCGTGGGATTTAATATCCGAATATTTCTACTTTACCACAGCTGTCTTTTCACTTCTATTCATGCGATATATTTGAATGTTACGATCGACCGTCTCTCCTATCAATGACAACTAAAAGTCGATGGTGTCGATTTGATCGTGTGAAGAGGGATAATATTTCATTTGTGGTTTGGTTTTCAAGTGAAATGTGATTTTCCATCGTAATGCAGTTTGAAACATTGGTATAAATCTTGTAACAATTAAGTAAAGGCTGACTAAAGTAATTAATTATTGTCACATGTTTTTACTAGTGGGAAAACGCAATATATGCGTTGTAGGATGAGCGAAATATTTAAATAAGGTATACAAGTCGTCAAAGTAGTTCTACCCTTGCTACTTTATCGACTCTGGAATTCTACACACCTTGATATCTCAATAAGGTATAAAAGTCGTTGAAGTAGTTCTACCCTTGCTACATTACGGACTCTGGAATTCTACACACCTTGACGCATATAAAAATACTTCATTGTTGGGCAAATATCGAATCTAGAAAGCAGTGAATCTCGACAACCTAATTCTGTCATTATTTTTATGATATAACATATTTGATGAATAAAACCAGTTATTTCAATTTTTTCTTCAAAACTGCTGATTAGAATTGCATACAAAATGGTGATGAAGTGTAAAACCTATGTATACACATTCAGAGAAAATTTTATTTTATTTGGAGAGATTTTATTTTTCAACATTTTCTTCACAGTCAAATCTAATGGGATTTTTAGAAACTTTGAGATGATATTTCTCAAAATCGGTTCAACCGATTCATTCCAAAAACTATAAAGTTCTAAGTTGGATGAGTCTGCGTGTACTTTCATACAGGTTTCACTCCTATTAATTCACCATTATTGTTTTTAGCATAATATATTCTATAATAATAATATATAAATTATATATATATATATAATAATATATATATAAATTCATAATATACAGCCTTAATTGGCGAACAATAATTTTGTATCAAGTTTCAATGTTATTTAAAAAAAAAAAAAATATATATATATATATATATATATATATATATATATATATATATATATATATATATATATATATATATATATATATATTCCTAATGCCTCACTTTTTATTAACGATAGAAAGATTTTTGTGATTGTCTTCAATATATTTTTGGAATTTAATTCCAGAAATTAATTTTTTCAAAATGATGCATGTTTTTCATATACATGAAAAAAGCGGCTGAAATATTTTATAATCCCTTATTTTCATGACTAGTCGAATGCTGAGACCATTTTAATTATTTTTCTGTTGAATTAAAGCTCATTTCTCTCAACATAAAAGTATAAAGATGTGAGACGTGCTTTTATACAGTCTTTCTGACAGCTATCACGATGAAAATAAAACATTTCTCACTCCGTCACATTCATCTACCGCGCCTTCTTTCAATAATAATAATTGTTTTTCGTCGTGTAAGCTTGATCAAGCTTCATCCAAGCTTGAGTCGGCTTTAAATAAGCTTGATTGAGTTCGGGACCGGATGATAAGTGTGGGAAGACAAGTGTCTCACTCAGGAAGCTTATTCCATAACTTTTCTAGCGGTCGCTTCGACTGTTGGGCGATCGCCTACGCCAAGTAGTCGTAAATCGGTATTCTAAAAGCCACCACTGAACTCCACCACGTGAATATTGTCCTTGAGAAAAGAGCATAATTTCACCATCCACACACTTAACATCACCCTTGTGGCGCCCTGAACTCCACCACGTGATTATTGTCCTTGAGAAAAGAGCATAATTTCACCATCCACACACTTAACATCACCCTTGTGGCGCCCTGAACTCCATGACGTGATTATTGTCCTTGAGAAAAGAGCATAATTTCACCATCCACACACTTAACATCACCCTTGTGGCGCCCTGAACTCCATGACGTGATTATTGTCCTTGAGAAAAGAGCATAATTTCACCATCCACACACTTAACATCACCCTTGTGGCGCCCTGAACTCCACCACGTGATCATCGTCCTTGAGAAAAGAGCATAATTTCACCATCCACACACTTAACATCACCCTTGTGACGCCCTGAACTCCACCACGTGATTATTGTCCTTGAGACAAGAGCATGATATCACCATCCACACTCTTAACATCACTCTTGTGACGCCCTGAACTCCATGACGTGATTATTGTCCTTGAGAAAAGAGCATGATATCACCATCCACACTCTTAACATCACTCTTGTGGTGCCCTGAACTCCACCACGTGATTATTGTCCTTGAGACAAGAGCATGATATCACCATCCACACCCTTAACATCACCCTTGTGGTGCCCTGAACTCCACAGAGTGATTATTGTCCTTGAGAAAAGAGCATGATATCTCCATCCACACCCTTAACATCACCCTTGTGGTGCCCTGAACTCCACAGAGTGATTATTGTCCTTGAGAAAAGAGCATGATATCACCATCCACACTCTTAACATCACTCTTGTGGTGCCCTGAACTCCACCACGTGATTATTGTCCTTGAGACAAGAGCATGATATCACCATCCACACCCTTAACATCACCCTTGTGGTGCCCTGAACTCCACAGAGTGATTATTGTCCTTGAGAAAAGAGCATGATATCTCCATCCACACCCTTAACATCACCCTTGTGGCGCCCTGAACTCCACCACGTGATTATTGTCCTTGAGAAAAGAGCATGATATCACCATCCACACTCTTAACATCACTCTTGTGGCGCCCTGGACTCCACAGAGTGATTATTGTCCTTGAGAGAAGAGCATAATTTCACCATCCACACCCTTAACATCACCCTTGTGGTGCCCTGAACTTCATCACGT
Source organism: Brachyptera risi (assembly GCA_964007535.1). Classification (NCBI taxonomy): domain Eukaryota; kingdom Metazoa; phylum Arthropoda; class Insecta; order Plecoptera; family Taeniopterygidae; genus Brachyptera; species Brachyptera risi. The sequence goes on along the minus strand of OZ023335.1, from coordinate 25,749,136 downwards.
GATTAACGTCCTTGAGAAAAGAGCATGATATCACCATCCACAACCTCAACATCACCCTTGTGGTGCCCTGAACTTCATCACGTGATTATTGTCCTTGAGAAAAGAGCATGATATCACCATCCACACCCTTAACATCACCCTTGTGGTGCCCTGAACTCCACAGAGTGATTATTGTCCTTGAGACAAGAGCATGATATCACCATCCACACCCTTAACATCACCCTTGTGGTGCCCTGAACTCCACAGAGTGATTATTGTCCTTGAGACAAGAGCATGATATCACCATCCACACCCTTAACATCACCCTTGTGGTGCCCTGAACTCCACAGAGTGATTATTGTCCTTGAGAAAAGAGCATGATATCACCATCCACACTCTTAACATCACTCTTGTGGCGCCCTGAACTCCACCACGTGATTATTGTCCTTGAGACAAGAGCATGATACCACCATCCACACTCTTAACATCACGCTTGTGGTGTCCTGAACTCCACCACGTGATTATTGTCCTTGAGAAAAGAGCATGATATCACCATCCACACTCTTAACATCACTCTTGTGGTGCCCTGAACTCCACCACGTGATTATTGTCCTTGAGACAAGAGCATGATATCTCCATCCACACTCTTAACATCACCCTTGTGGTGTCCTGAACTCCACCACGTGATTATTGTCATTGAGAAAAGAGCATGATATCACCATCCACACTCTTAACATCACTCTTGTGGCGCCCTGAACTCAACCACGTGATTATTGTCCTTGAGACAAGAGCATGATATCACCATCCACACACTTAACATCACCCTTGTGGCGCCCTGAACTCCACCACGTGATTATTGTCCTTGAGAAAAGAGCATGATATCACCATCCACACTCTTAACATCACCCTTGTGGTGCCCTGAACTCCACCACGTGATTACTGTCCTTGAGAAAAGAGCATGATATCACCATCCACACTCTTAACATCACTCTTGTGGTGCCCTGAACTCCACCACGTGATTATTGTCCTTGAGAAAAGAGCATGATATCACCATCCACACTCTTAACATCACTCTTGTGGCGCCCTGAACTCCACCACGTGATTATTGTCCTTGAGACAAGAGCATGATATCACCATACACACTCTTAACATCACTCTTGTGGTGCCCTGAACTCCACAGAGTGATTATTGTCCTTGAGAAAAGAGCATAATTTCACCATCCACAATCTTAACATCACCCTTGTGGTGCCCTGAACTCCACCACGTGATTATTGTCCATGAGAAAAGAGCATGATATCACCATCCACACTCTTAACATCACTCTTGTGGTGCCCTGAACTCCACCACGTGATTATTGTCCTTGAGAAAAGAGCATGATATCACCATCCACACTCTTAACATCACTCTTGTGGCGCCCTGAACTCCACCACGTGATTATTGTCCTTGAGACAAGAGCATGATATCACCATACACACTCTTAACATCACTCTTGTGGTGCCCTGAACTCCACAGAGTGATTATTGTCCTTGAGAAAAGAGCATAATTTCACCATCCACACACTTACCATCACCCTTGTGGCGCCCTGAACTCCATGACGTGATTATTGTCCTTGAGAAAAGAGCATAATTTCACCATCCACACCCTTAACATCACCCTTGTGGTGCCCTGAACTCCACCACGTGATTATTGTCCTTGAGACAAGAGCATGATATCACCATACACACCCTTAACATCACTCTTGTGGTGCCCTGAACTCCACCACGTGATTATTGTCCTTGAGACAAGAGCATGATATCACCATACACACTCTTAACATCACTCTTGTGGCGCCCTGAACTCCACCACGTGATTATTGTCCTTGAGACAAGAGCATGATATCACCATACACACCCTTAACATCACTCTTGTGGTGCCCTGAACTCCACCACGTGATTATTGTCCTTGAGACAAGAGCATGATATCACCATACACACTCTTAACATCACTCTTGTGGCGCCCTGAACTCCACCAAGTGATTATTGTCCTTGAGACAAGAGCATGATATCACCATACACACCCTTAACATCACTCTTGTGGTGCCCTGAACTCCACCACGTGATTATTGTCCTTGAGACAAGAGCATGATATCACCATACACACTCTTAACATCACTCTTGTGGCGCCCTGAACTCCATGACGTGATTATTGTCCTTGAGAAAAGAGCATGATATCACCATCCACACTCTTAACATCACCCTTGTGGCACCCTGAACTCCACCACGTGATTATTGTCCTTGAGACAAGAGCATGATATCACCATACACACCCTTAACATCACTCTTGTGGTGCCCTGAACTCCACAGAGTGATTATTGTCCTTGAGAAAAGAGCATAATTTCACCATCCACACACTTAACATCACTCTTGTGGCGCCCTGAACTCCACCACGTGATTATTGTCCTTGAGACAAGAGCATGATACCACCATCCACACTCTTAACATCACCCTTGTGGTGTCCTGAACTCCACCACGTGATTATTGTCCTTGAGACAAGAGCATAATTTCACCATCCACACCCTTAACATCACCCTTGTGGCGCCCTGAACTCCACCACGTGATTATTGTCCTTGAGACAAGAGCATAATTTCACCATCCACACCCTTAACATCACCCTTGTGGTGCCCTGAACTCCACCACGTGATTATTGTCCTTGAGAAAAGAGCATGATTTCACCATCCACACCCTTAACATCACCTTTGTGGCGCCCTGAACTCCACCACGTGATTATTGTCCTTGAGAAAAGAGCATAATTTCACCATCCACACCCTTAACATCACCCTTGTGGCGCCCTGAACTCCACCACGTGATTATCGTCCTTGAGAAAAGAGCATACTTTCACCCTCCACACCCTGAACATCACCCTTGTGGTGCCCTGAACTCCATGACGTGATTATTGTCCTTGAGAAAAGAGCATAATTTCACCATCCAGACCCTCAACATCACTCTTGTGGCGCCCTGAACTCCATGACGTGATTATTGTCCTTGAGAAAAGAGCATAATTTCACCATCCACACCCTCAACATCACCCTTATGGTGCCCTGAACTTCACCACGTGATAATCTTCCTTGAGAAAAGAGCCTAATTCACCATCCACACTCTTAACATCACCCTTGTGGTGTCCTGAACTCCATGACGTGATGATTGTCCTCGAGAAAAGAGCATAATTTCACCATCCAGACCCTTAACATCACCCTTGTGGCGCCCTGAACTTCACCACGTGATTATCGTCCTTGAGAAAAGAGCATAATTTCACCCTCCATACCCTTGACATCACCCTTGTGGCGCCCTGAACTTCACCACGTTATAATCGTCCACGAGAAAAGAGCATAATTTCACCATCCACACTCTTAACATCACCCTTGTGGTGTCCTGAACTCCATGACGTGATTATTGTCCTTGAGAAAAGAGCATAATTTCACCATCCACACCCTTAAAATCACCCTTGTGGCGCCCTGAACTCCACCACGTGATTATTGTCCTTGAGAAAAGAGCATTATTTCACCCTCCAGCCCCTTACATCACCCTTGTGGTGCCCTCAACTTCACCACGTGATTATCGTCCTTGAGAAAAGAGCATAATTTCACCATCCACACTCTTAACATCACCCTTGTGGTACCCTGAACTTCACCACGTGATTATTGTCCTTAAGAAACGAGCATAATATCACCATCCACACCCTTAACATCACCCTTAAGGTGCCCTGAACACCACCACGTGATCATCGTCCTTGAGAAAAGAACATAATTTCACCCTCCAGACCCTTTACATCAATTATTTTATTTATTATTTTATATTAAAGATTATAATTTAATATTAAAGATATAAATAAAGAGCATAAATATTTCCGCCAAATAAGGTGGAAAAAATCGAAGGTGAATTCGGAAAATTCGAAGGTGGAAAAAATGATATAACAACTGACAGTGAGAGACAGATTATATATATATATATATATATATATATATATATATATATATATATATATATATATATATATATGATATATATATATGATATATATATATATATATATATATATATATATATATATATATATATATATATATATATATATATATGATATATATATATGATATATATATATATATATATATATATATATATATATATATATATATATATATATATATATTTATATATATATATATATATATATATATATATATATATATATATATATATATATATATTATATATATATATGTATGTGTGTATATGTATATATATATATATATATATATATATATATATATATATATATATATATATATATATATATATATATATATATTTATATATATATTCATATATATATATATATATATATATATATATATATATATATATATATATATATATATATATATATATATATAACAAATATCATTTCATTGTCAGCTCCATTCATTTTTTGATTGATTTTGAGCTCATCTCACAACGCGAATCCCGCGTGTTCCCAGTATTAATTGAAAACCATAACATTATTTTAGGGTTGATAAGCCTACAGGCTACTTTCTATTCAATGACACTGGTTTGTGTAGATAAAAAAAAAATGAAGATGAATTTCTGTATTTTGACACGCACAGTACCTACAACCGTGCTTGAACTCTCGAACTGTGAAAGGTTTCTCTACAATTTTCTCTTTTTTTTGAACCAAAAAAAACATCAATTTTGTAGACGATCAACCTTCACCTTTTAGATGGATACAACTACAATTTCTCAAGTTTGAGAAAGTTACGAGTCATGCAATACATCATGTGGCCCGTATCACCTGACAACACGTGACCTGGTGAGTGCTCTAGGGGGGTTGGGGGGAGGGGTGTTGGGGGGGGGTGTTACCGACATCAAAGCGGCTAACAAAGGCTTGCACGATACACGATAATGCCCCTTCACAAGCTGTACTTGTTGCACAAAACTCGATATTTAATGCTAAGTTGATTGTGTATAAACTAATTACACTATAATTACTATACTGGAACTAATCATGTTTCATTTATAATTCTGAATTTACAATTCAATTTTTTTTTAATCAACTTTTATAACTTGACACAAACTCATTGTTCCCCAGTTTAGGGAAGGGGAATGGTGGAGGGGGAGGGGGAGGACCAAAGTGATTTTAGTCATTAATTTTTTTTTTTCGAACAACTATTGATTCAGTTGTTTATTAGAGTAATTTGTTTCAGAATATTGAAAAATATTATCAATTAAACCTGGAAAGGATTATTTAATGTCACATTGCATCGAGCTGCCTGCTTCCAACTGTAATTTCACATATTAATAAAGTGAAATTGTAATCAGAAGTGCCTATTAGAATAATGTCAACCTTCGAAGTGCATTCATTGCAATGCATTTATTTTTACAAAACAAGATTTTTTGGTGCTATATCTGAAAAAAGTTCAATTGTCTTAATTTTTGGTGAGTTTTTATTGTTACTTTATAAAGGACTGTGCACATATCACTTTTTAACAATCGAGACACAAAATAAATCCTGGATACATTTATATAAAATGATATTGAGAACTAAAATTACAAATTTTTTTTTTTTTTTCAACTCATGGGTTTTCACAAGTGACTCTTATCGTGAAGAGGTGGGGTCGGATAGTGGGAAGGAAACGGTCGTGGCCTATATTGTGGGAACCATCCCGGCATTAGCCTAGACTACAGAGGGAAACCACGAAAAACCCCTGTAAAGATGGACGGTGGCGGGTAACGAACCGGGTCCGATAAGTCCCTTCACCTCCCGGATCACATGAACCAAGTGCATTAACCACTCGGCTACATGTGCCGGTCGCACAAAATCACACGACACACGAAATCGCACGGAAATAAAGTATAATATCTTGAAATGTAACTGGAATATCAACAAGTTTTATTACTACGTAGTCGAAGATTGTAAAAATGTAAATAATCCAAACTCAATTATTTTCAATTTACGTAGAAATTCAGCGATTCTACGCGACGAATAAGTTTTTTTCGGTCCGTTTCGAATCAAACATATAATATATAATACAAAAACATATAATATGATATAATATATAATTTCATGAGATAATGATATGATAACATCAATACTAATTTGAGAAATATAATTTCAA
>OZ023335.1:25703006-25740506 GCA_964007535.1 Brachyptera risi | reverse complement strand
TCCATTCATTCAGACCATTCAAACATTTCATATTAGTATTCAGGATGCGTTTTCATGCCGTATGGTTGGTACAGATCATGATGAACTTTAGCTGATTTCATGTTTTACAGTTGGTAGGATTCATATTGGACGACTGAAGCTTTGAAAGGTTAGTTGTGTACATGGTAGATGAAGGAGCGAAACAGCCGTGCGATGGTGTTGTGTGATAGGGAGAGACGGTCGATCGTTTCATTCAGATTTCATTGAAAGAAAAATGTTAGTTTATTCAGAAATGTTGATTGTTTCGATTGACCGTCTCCCCTATGGATCAGTAGTAACGGTTGAAAGTTTTGATCCGGAAATTGTATATAGTGAATGGAAATAAAAGTTAGTATATATTTGATATTCGAATCTTTTATTTGTAAAGTGTGAGATGAATTTTAATTTTCAATTGATTACTACTTTGCTTATTCATGGTAGATTTTAATATGTTTGAGTTATTCGTTATGAATAAATATTCAATCATCAATTAAACAATTATGGATAATATTAATATATATATTTTACCTTTTCTCAACGTTGATGTTTGTCGAGTCCAAGGATAATGGTTTGAAATTGATAAATATCGCGTGAGCACAATTTGTGTTTGACTTTGACCACTATTGACAGAAGAATTTCAATTCCTCGCAGTTCTGAAGGAAAATTACTTCACTTCTGAGAAAATTTCTTAAATATGGATTATAATTTGAAGTTCGATCCCATAATTTATCGATCAACTCTATTTTCATGATACTTCTTCATCTTCTGTTCCATATCATTTTATATATATTCATATATATATATATATATGTATATATATATATATATATATATATATATATATATATATATATATATATATATATATATATATATATAAACATATATATATTTAACATATATATTCATATATTTGTATGAAAAGGTTTCACAATTCTATACACGACTTTAATCTTCCTGATGAATATATATATCAATAGTATATAAATATATATATATATATATATATATATATATATATATATATATATATATATATATATATATATAATCACATGACATGACATCACATGAAATCACATCACATGACATGAACTAGGAAATAATTTTTTTCTCACATCCATTGACTTCAGTTTTCGAAATTGAGTTCAATTATTGAATTAAATTCTTCATCCAGGTATAATCATAGTCGTAAGCAGCCTTCTTGTAACGTGAACTACATATGCAACCGTTTCAGTGATGAACATTTCACAGGTGGAGGTGCCGGGTTTCCTCGAATACTTCAGAAAACTTCGGTAGACATAGAAATACATCGATTTTTGGGTATAGGAACAAGCCTTGAGACACTCCTTACTTTGCTCATACGAGGAACACCAAGGTATGTTTCCAATTACGTCCAGCAATGTCACTAGACCTTCCAGAGTGAAGTGGGTATGATGACTGGCTGGGAGATAGCTCAACCAATCGGTATAAGAAAGAGCCTTGCGGCACTTTTCATCTTGTAAAGACAAACAACATCAGGGTATTTCCCAGGATCCCAACTGAGTCCATTATTGTTCATAGACTCCCCAGCGTTGACTGGCTGGGCAATAGCTCAACCATTGGGTATAACAAACAGCCTTGCGGCACTCTTTACCTTGTGAAAACGAACAACACCAGGGTGTTTCCCAGGATCCCAGCTACGCCCAGTATTGTTAATAGACTCCCCAGCGTAACGTAGATATGGCGACTGGCTGGGCAATAGTTCACCTAATGTCTCCAGAATTTGAAATGCCATCTAGGGAAAACTCCATTAAGTCGAGCGTTAAATCACCGCTCACATTTCTCGACAAGTGGCTAGCACAAGCCAAAGTCAGCAAAGGGCAAGCACCCGCAGAAAATAGAACCAGTTCGACATGGCTAAAAAACCCAGAGAAGCCTACTTTTTTAGAAAAGTGGCTATTGTTGGAGAAGGGAAATCCCCCAACCATTACATGCCACAAGATGCTGCCAAATCAAGAACGATGGAGGAAGAATCTTCTCAATATCATCCATTAGAAGAAAAATGCAGCAATGGGACTACAGGGAAGAAAGCGCAATCTCTTCGAATCCTACACCAAAATATTCAATCACTGCGGAAAACAAAGACCTTAGAATTGGAATGCGCGCTGAACAATGAAAATATAGACATCCTGTGTTTGAGTGAACACTGGCTCAAAGAGGAGGAGTTACCCCTCTACAATATCAATAAATTTAAAAATGTTTCTTTTTTCTGTAGAAAACTCTTTCTTCGTGGTGGAGTAAGCATATTTTTAAGTGAGAAGTTAGTCCTATCTCAGGTATATAATCGAGAAGATCTAATAAGGCTAAGTATTGAGAAACATTTCGAAATCTCGGCAATTGAAATTAAAATAGCGACCATAGGAGTATTGATCGTAATCACATTATATAGATCTCCACAAGGTTGTTTTAGGATATTCACCAACTACCTTATCAAATTACTTGATAAAGTTTTTTCTCATAATGAAAACAATCCAAAGGTAATCGTAACTGGTGATTTCAACATAGATTTTTTGAAGGACTCTGACGAAGTAAGACTGATGCAAGACATCTTAGCTCAATACTGTATCATAATCGCTGTACATTCTCCAACAAGGATAACAAACACTTCATCAACATGTATAGATAATATTCTCACAAATGTACCTGAAAATATGTTCAACTGTCTAGTCAAGAATTACAATGTGTCAGACCATGCAGCACAAATTATGGAGATCAAACTAGGATATGAAGCACCGCAAAAGGTTGAGCAATTGTATAAGAAAAATAGGATATTCAGTAGAACAAACATGGATCGATTTATAAATATGCTCGAATCTACCGACTGGGAGAATATTTCACGAATCAGAGATGTGAATAATATGACTCAAGACTTTCTAAATTTGTATTTAAGTTATTACAATAACTGTTTCCCTCTTCAATATTCAAGGAATATATGTGCAGATAAAAGTTGGATCACACAAGATGTTAGATTAAGAAGACAAGCTCTAAGCAACATGAAACAGTTAGCTAACGTGACTAAAAATGAGAGACTGCTCCAGGAATTCAAGATTACCAAATATGAATATAGGAAATATTTACGTTACGCTAAAAAGTGTGCCGTTGAAAAACAAATTTTCAGTGCCAGCAACACTATTAAAGAAGTTTGGAAGGTCATCAAAACGGAGACTGGGAATACTGCTCCACCTACACCAATTGAAAGCATCATAATAGGTGGCCAAGAAGTGAATGAACCAGCCAAGATAGCCGACAACTTCAATAACTACTTTGTTTCGGTAGCTTCGACACTGACATCTAGCATCACTAAAAGTACACTCCCAGGCCCTGAAATGGCCAGCTCTTGGATAGCACGATCAATTTTCTTAACTCCGGTGAGTGACCATGAACTTATAGAAATAATGAGCAATCTCAAACCTAAATCTACTCAAGATATATATGGCCTATCAATGAAGTTGATTAAAAGCACGAGTGAAGCTATTCTTTCACCAATAAAAGCAATCTGTAATGCATCAATGCAAACAGGTGTTTTTCCTGATATGTTCAAGAAAGCCAAAGTTATTCCCGCTTACAAGAAAGGAGATAAAAACGACGTTGCGAACTACAGGCCCATCTCTATACTCCCAGCGTTCTCAAAAATACTGGAACGTGTAATGCTGAACCGTGTTACTGAGTTTTTATCAAACAATAACTTCTTCTCAGAATCTCAGTTTGGGTTTCGCAAGGGTCGGTCAACAATCGAGGCAATAAATCACCTGATTCATGAGATCCTCAACGCACGCGATGGAGGACAATTAGTCTTGGGACTTTCGTGTGACCTCTCCAAGGCATTCGACTGTGTTGACCATCCTCTACTAGTTTATAAGCTCAACAAATGTGGGATAAGAGGACTTGCAAATTCCTGGATGAATTCTTATATTACGGAGCGCTCACAGCTAGTGGAATTGACGAATAATGAAGGTGTTATCAAATCACAGTGGGCACCAAAAAACGCTGGAGTACCCCAAGGGTCAATACTAGGACCTTTACTATTTCTAATTTATGTCAACGACCTGTCTACTTATATGAGGGGAACTACCTTGATCACATTCGCGGACGACACTAATGCTCTTGTGTATGGTAGAAGCGTACAAGAGCTCAAGATTCAAGCGGAAGAGGTCCTATGCAAGCTGCACCACTGGTTTTCTACAAACAATCTGCTTTTGAATACTGACAAAACGAACGTCCTACAAATAAAGTCGAAAAGAACTAACGAATCACTCACTCTTCATGATCGCTCTTCCAGCTCAATAATCACCACCGTCACCGACGCAAAGTTCCTGGGTATAGTAATCGACGAAAATCTAAGATGGGATACTCACGTGAATAACGTAGCCATAAGGCTACGTACAGCTATAAACGCTCTTTTTAAACTCCGTGACATAGTCAGTAAGAATAAACTTAAACTAGTTTATCACGCGTACTTCCACTCAATTGCCACTTACGGAGTGTCAATATGGGGTCACTCTGAGAGCGGAATGAACAGGATATTTATTCTACAAAAATATGCAATAAGAACTCTAGTCCGATCTCGCAGAAATAGACATTGCAGACAATCATTCATAGAAGAAGAAATTCTAACAATTCCAAGCGTATTCATCCTAGAGACATTGCTATTTATTTTTAAACATGTCACAAACTCACTATGAAATGCAGATAATCATCAACACCCTAACAAGAAATCGAAACAAATTGGTAATACCAGCGCATAACATAAGAGCTTACGAGAAAAAGCGTATTTTATTCAGGAATAAAACTGTATAATCATCTGCCAGAGGAAATAATGACAACAAATAATATAAATGTCTTCAAAACAGTCATTAAGAGATATTTACTTGAAAAAGCGATGTACTCAGTAGATGAGTTCTTCAACTCGAATATTGTCTTCTAATCTACTGGTATCGAGTAAAATTGTATCTGACTCATCATTTTTATTGTAACTGACTCGAATTATTTTTATACTTTTATTTGATATTTTTATATTTCAATTTTAAATTACGTTAATTTTTATCATTGTAACGGCCTTAATTAATTCAACTATCACCATTAGGCCTTTTTTAATTGTATCTAATTATGTCTCTAACTGACATTAGTCACTTTATTTTATATTATATCTGACGAGTCCAACATCCTGTTAAGTGTATAATATATATTTCACTTATGTATTGTGATTTCTACGGACAAATAAACTATTGTATTGTATTGTATTGAATAGCTCAACCATTTGGGTATAACAAACAGCCTTGCGGCACTCCTTACCTTGTGAACACAAACAACACCAGGGTGTTTCCCAGGATCCCAGCTACGCCCAGTATTGTTAATAGACTCCCGAGCGTGATGTGGATATGACGACTGGCCGGGGGATAGCTCAACCATTGGGTATAACAAACAGCCTTGCGGCACTCCTTACCTTGTGAACACAAACAACACCAGGGTGTTTCCCAGGATCCCAGCTACGCCCAGTATTGTTAATAGACTCCCGAGCGTGATGTGGATATGGCGACTGGCCGGGGGATAGCTCAGCCAATGGGAATGCGTCGGGATAGAGCAGGTGGTGCCCCCAAGTGGCGTTTGTTGTCGTTAGGTTCATCCTGTATTTACATCCTGTAACAACAATAGAGATCACATCTCAATTTTGATGATAGCTAGCCACCAAGATGTATTGCAGGTTGCGTTAGTTTGCCCGTCCGTTACGGTGGCTCAATCCCCTATCCCAACAATTTTGAGAATATGTAATGCCGTATAAATGCAATAAGATGAATACCGTCTGAATCTATAAACTTGAAGATATATATGAGCCTACCATACCTCATTTCAAAGAAAAATACCGTCTGCAGGAAATAGAAGTTATAGGGTTAGTGGTATGGTAGGGGCTCGAGGCCCAATTCACAATTTCTTTGTAAAATTTTGTAAAAAATTCAGACTCAACAACAAATTCATCCATAGCATAGTTTTACTCGCCCTTCGAGGATCCCTACAAATTTTACGACATCATCTTTATATAGTCTTCAGCTTTGATTTCCAATTTTGTTTTCATTGTATACTATTTTTCATTTCTTCCCCTTTCTAATTTTTGTATGATTTCGTTATCATCATTTAATTTTTTTTTTCTACATTCTCTTATTCAAACCTATAGTCAAATCATATTTATTTTGTTATTCTCTGAAATGTTGTTATCGATAATTTTTTTTATATTTTAATTAATTGATTTTTATTCTGTGTTCTTGCAATCTTATAATGTAAGACAGAGTCTTGAATAAAGATACATACATAGTGATCCAAAAAAGTGACTCTGTTTACATCATCACCTTTACGTTGGCTCAGATGTAATCAATAGCAATATTTGAGGGTAACAGAAGGCGTGACGTATAGTTTCATATGGCACAACGTAGGTAGAGCAGCGATCGGTAGTTTTGAAGACAGTTTTTTAATGTGTCACTCAAGAAATCTATAAAATTACCCTTCATCGTCATTATTGATATTTACATTTTAATTGATGTCGAAAGTATAAATAATTGCAGAAATTGATCCTATTCTGGATTTTGAAGTTAGTAGATTATATAAACTTTCAGGGTTTGTTGATTATTTTAGATTTTAATCAAATTGGGTATGATATATTTTGAAGAAGATGCAACAGTGTGCGTGTGTGTGTGTGTCCAATAAAGTATCCAGAGATGATTGATATGTTTATATACCAACTAGGCAAACGCGAAATATGCGTTGTAAGATTAGCGAGATATCTGAATAAGGTAGAATAACAGTCCTACATTTGCTGCTTCATCTTCTCTGGTATTCTACACACTTTGTACTTCATTTAATTGCTGCTTTATCTTCTCTGGTATTCTACACACTTTGTCCTTCATTTAATTGCTACTTCATCTTCTCTGGTATTCTACACACATTGACGAATATAGTAATTCTTGGGCAAATATCGAATCTAGGAAGCAGTGCATCTTGGCTCATTTCCATACATATATTTGATGAATAAAAACAGTCATTTGAATTTTTTTCTTCGAAACGGCTGGTTCGAATTGCTTACAAAATGATGGTTATGTGTATCATTCATGTTTGAACTCTCAAATTTTATTTTTCTCGGAGAGATTTCATTTTAACAAATTTTCTCATCCAGCCTAATCTTATGGGGTATTTAAAAACTTTGACATGATAGTCCTCAAAATCTATCCAACCGATTCATTCCAAAAACTATACAGTTCTGAGTTGTAAAAGTTGGCCCGTACAAAAGAAGTTTCATGTTGATCAGTCCACCCATGTGACCTGTGCAGTGCTTACAAAAAAAAAAAAAAAAAAAAAAAAAAAACAGACAAAGCTGTATAAGAGTGGGATGGAGTCTTCGCCACGCTCATCTAATAACCACAAAGATTTCCGACACTTGCTACAGATTGGTTAGCCAGACTATCATACACCTTTCCAATCCCCTATCTGCACTTGGTGTGACTTTCCGCGCGCTAGGAAGCGTGACAAGAGATTGTGATTGGTGATTGGCTAACGCCAGCCCGCTTGTCGTGCTCCAGAGCGTGCGGAAAAGTCACACCAACCTATACACTTGCACGAGGAATTGAAATGTGTACTAGATATTCAATATCGATCTCTGACATTTATGAATGAACTTTCTTGGTAGTATATTTATAGTATATGGTTTTATAATTTTTCAATACAAAGAAATGGAATTTGTAATAACTTCTTATTTCATTTCATTATATTTGAAAATCTAGACGGTCAATTTTTTACAATACGGTTGCACACTTCAGTAAGAGAATAGTACAAACTGTCCTAAAAACGACTGTCCTAAAATATAGTTAACTTGAAATTCTAACTCAATTGATGACTTAGAATAGGCGTGGCTTCACCAGTAGGCCAGTTGGATCATATCATTTGAGGTCATTTCAAGATACCCCGACCGAGACGCGTGGCCGAGTGGTCACACACTGAACCGTCATTCGGGAGACTGGGGTTCGATTCCCGCCATGGTCGACCATCCTGATAGGGATTTTTCGTCGTTTCCCTCTGTCGTTCAGGTTAGTACTGGGATGATTCCTTAACAGGCCACGACCGACTCCTTAAAAAACACAAAACACCTAATAAAATAACCATTCATCTCATCATCCCATCATCTCATTCATCATCCACCGACGCCAATAGATCGTAGCCATCAGTATAGTGCGTCGTTAAAACCCAATATATATAAAAAAAAAAATAAGATACCCCGATTGGATATTCGAATTTGACTACAGTTCTAACAGCCCTGTTGATTGGACGGTATGATTTTTGATTTTTATGACGTCAAGGGGGCGGAGACTGCGAGTCGTCAATTAAGCAACCTGTACAAAAGTTCAAGTGGGAGGTTTGACTCCGCCCCTTCAGAAATGTCATTCGATGAACCTTACCCACCTAACCTTTACCATCACTAAAATACCTATATAACATTTGATAAGTAGTAACAATTTGTGAAGAAAGGGAACTAAAACCCTTCACTTTTACTTATGTACATAAGGTTGCTTAAGAAATAGAGGTTCAAGTCAGTTGGTTTTTGTAAAGTTGGTACGTAGTACAGTCGGTTTATTTTCAGGTCAGTCGAGTTTTACGACACCTGTTTATTTTTATTACAGTTCACTCAACTAGTTTTAGTTTTAGTTTTAGTAACTTCAGTCTTGAGAATAAAACTACATTGTTATACAATACTCTGAATATAACTAGGTATTACAGTTCAGCTTTTTTCATCACTTTTGTAAATAACCATTGTACTTATATATATATTGACCATATTACGCTGTACCATCTTGGTATCCCGCTTTGCGGACAGCCGTCAAATAAATTGTCATTCTCTCTCTATACGTATATATATATATATATATATATATATATATATATATATATATATATATATATATATATATATATATATATATATATATACATATATATATATATATATATATATATATATATATATATATATATATATATATATATATATATATATGTATATATATATATATATATATATATATATATATATATATATATATATATATATATATATATATATATATATATATATATATATATATATAAAATATATATACACAAACATCCTTCACATTCTTACATTTATTCTCCACATGCATTTATACATTTCATCTATTCTTCAGTCATTCCTTATACGCTACTAACTGTAAGTAACTGTAACTGTATGTTTATAGCTAATCAATGTATATCAAGCATCAACATTGAATAAAATGAATAAAAAAACGAAAGATTTGATTTTAATCAGATCAAATTTCATCAGAATTCGTCCAAGCGTTTTCAATCCGAACCTATTTTTCTCTTCAACAAACAATCCCAGAATATGATTAGATTCTATAAATAAACTTATTCTTGTTCATCCATTGGAACCAATCAGAATGTTTTATTAAATATCCTTCTTGTAGAGTATTGATCCAACAATGCATACATCACATTCATATAGAGATGAAAAAATCGTAATTGAAAAACTAGTCAACTGAAAACTTATATGAATAAACCGCACTTTATTCCCGGGTTTATTGACGCACTATAATGATGACCATGCCACTTTCTGAGAGTCAATTTTGGAATCCATAGGCACAACGTATAGTGATACCAACCTATTTCATCATAATATAAAGGAGGTGTTCCTACTCGGGTCTTGAAAGTGAAATATTTCCGAGGTCAAAATCTGAGTTCATCGTCCCGATTGCCTGTAGCGCAACTATCGCTTTTATATCGAACTATTCAGAACAACAATGCTCAACAATGCTGAACACGGTCCAGAAGATTACGAGAATTATAGATTCTGTGAGTTGAACGATGCCACCGGTACCGTAGCCACTCTTATCTACATCTAGTTTACAAGGGAATCCGCTAAATCGCGACAGGCAATCGAGACGATTGGCTCTGAAGTGACCGCAAGAATCCACAAATGCCTTCCATGTTATCAGTATGTGAGTTGAAGCACCTCCTTTATGTTATGATGAAATAGGTAGGTATCACTACAAAAAAAAAATAATAATAATAATAATAGTAATAATAATAACAATAGATTTAAAAAAAAATAATAAATAAAATTTAAAAAAAAAAAAAGGAAAAAAAAATAGTTGAAAAACACAACATTTGTGTTAATACGTTTGTTACTACGTGCTCAAATTGAGGAGAAAATTTAACTCTGCGCTCGTGACAATTCACTTAATAGTGATTTTGTTTTTAAAAAAGAAACACCGAGTCGGGAGTCGAACCATAGACCCCGGTTATGTGGAGCACCTGTACTAACAATAGCGCCACAGCATACTGCTACTATTTTGGGATGAGCGAAGCGAAGACTCAATTTCACCATACTAGAAAAAAAAGTGCTTTTTTTCGCGCTCCATAGGTAAAACGAAAATTTAAAATCGGTTGAAAATTGGCATACACAAGTGTCCTTATCTGATTCGATACTGTATAGTTTTGAGGCGCGATCGGTTGAAGCACTTCTGAGAAACATCATTTCTAAATTTTCAAAAATCCTATCAGAATGACACAGGGGAAAAAAATCGTCAAAAATAATTCCTTCGAGAGAATTCAAATTCTCAGGGAATTTTAATATAATAATGATACACATTATTTCGAACTTTCAATCAGAACAAATCAGCCGTTTTGATGTAAAAAAATATATAATCCAATTTTTTCAAATCATTCGAAGCTATCAAGAAATCAATTAAATTCAAGCAACAGATGTCACCGATCAATTGGAAACGATTAAAACAAAGCCTTCTTTATTATCATAGAAAATGATTAGGAAATAAGATGGCAGTGATGTAATGGTTTGGATCTCAAGGTGTATATACGTATATATATATATAATAACCAATCCAAAGATTCATGTGAGACACAGTTGTTAGGTTTTGCGGAAGAGCTGGCAGGGGTAGTAGACAAGGGGGGCTGTATTGATGCAGTGTTTTTAGATTTTGAAAAGGCTTTCGACAAGGTAGATCACACTATATTATTAGGGAAGTTGAAACTGTCCATTGGGAATGCTGGGTTAGTTAATTGGATTGGAAACTTTCTTCAGGATAGAGTTCAAACGGTTCGAGTAGGTTCGGAGGTTTCAAGTGAGGTCAAGGTTACGTCAGGAGTTCCACAGGGTAGTGTGCTAGGTCCGTTATTATTTGATTTATATATAGATGATCTGACTAGGGTTGTTAATTCGAGAATAAGGTTATTTGCAGATGATTGTGTGGTATATAGGGAAATCAATACAGAGGAGGATGTTGTAGCTATTCAGGCAGATTTGACGGCACTTAATTGTTGGGTTCAGTTGAACAAGATGGGGTTAAATGAAGGGAAGTGTAAGTTAGTCACCTTTGATGTAGTGTATGATGTAGGAGGGAAGTCACTTGAGTCAGTGGAAAATTACAAGTACTTGGGGGTGGTATTTGATAGACGTCTAGGGTGGGGGAGTCAGATTGAGAGAATAGTAAAAAAGAGTATAAATGCACCAAACTTTGTAATGAGGCAGCTTAGGGGGACAAGTATGGAGATGAAGGAAAAGGCTTATTTCTCGTTAGTGCGTCCCATGGTGGAATATGCTAGTTCAGTTTGGGATCCTTATAGATTAGGTGAGATAAGGGATGTGGAAAGGGTGCAAAGGATTGCAGTTAGAAGGGTTACAGGTAGGGTTAGGAGGTGGAAATGGGGGGAGAATGAAAGGGGGGAGAGGGTGAGAATATTGGAGAGTCCATCTGAGATGATCCGAGACTTGGGATGGCGGGAATTGGAAATACGGAGAAAGGAGGATCGTTTATGTAATTTCTTCAGGGTAATGGAAGGAGAAGGGGGCTGGGGAGAGTTGAATAGGTTGATTGTAAGGAATGAGTCAGGGTATGGGGGTAGGCGAAGTCATGATAGAGCAGTAGTTATAAAGGGGGCTAGATTAGATGTCGGTAAGTTCTCTTTCTTGAATAGGACAGGTAGGGATTGGAATGGGCTTAGTAGAAGTATACTTGAGGATGAAATAGGGTTGAAGCTATTCCGTCAGAAGGTTAGGGAGGCGATAGGATAGGATTGATAGGGAACTTGCCACCGCGCATTTATGTGCAACTGCAAGAGTTAATAATAATAATAAAGATAAGTTGATATGAGTAGCTCATCCATCAACGCGGCAACATAACGCGTTTGCCTAGTATTATTGTAACACGGATCGGGAACAGGGCCATGACGTCACAAATGATGAAGTGATGATCGCATACAAAACCACTCATGTATTATAATTATGGGACTCTTGAAGCTGGATTCACAATGCGAACTAATGATTAGTGATTAATGATTAACTAAAGTTGGCAGATACGGAATCAGTGTTGACGTTCACATTGTGTTTAATATTAGTGACTGACCTTGAAAGTGGACTTACTTTCAACTTTAGTACTTTCAACTTTAGTTTTCCATCCTGACGTGGTTTTTCGTGGTTTTCCACAGTCCTCGAAGCAAATGCTTGGATGAAGTACTAATTGGCCACGACCATTAATTAGTAGAGCGATAGGCCTAATTATAACATTATAGGCCTATCACTAATTTAATTTGTGCTTTTTGTATAATGATCAATTTTACATCTGCTGTCAAGGGAAAGAAGTAATCATTGCCCAAGAGACTTAGTTCAAAGTGGAAGATATCAACATTCGTGTGTTTATACTGAAAGACTTTTATCTACGGCGAAAAATTATGGTCACAGACAGCGCAGTCCTGGTGTTGAAGACCATTAGTTTTAAATAATCAAAATGGGGTGGTAAGATCGCCCTTGTGGTGCCCCGTCCAAACGATCCTATCTTTCATCCATAGCCTTAATTGGGGAACAATGATTTTGTATCAAGTTTCGATGTTATTAAAAAAAAAAAAAAAATTTAGTATTAATCATTAGTTTCAATCATTAGTCCGACCAATCAGAAGTCGTGAATTCGAAACAACAGGAAGTCAATGCAACAGGATAGGCTTTCCCGCTCGATGAACCGCTCGTTTACAGCCTTCTAACATGTAGATTTCAATTTAAATCCGTCATCTTAAGACAGCTACGACTCATGAAAAGTACGTCATTTCCGTCAAAATAAATTCTTATTTCAAGTCTATGTGAATGCTCAGTTTCTTAATTTCAGTATTTAGTATTAGTCACTAATCATTAGATCACATTGTGAATCCAGCTTAACTGACGCCCAAGGGTGACTATATACAGTTACTAAAGCGATGCCTTAGCTAACTGAGCTACGGAGAACGGCATCAAATAGAAATAGAATATCTATGACGATATGATAGTAATATATGGTACTATACAATATTCTCCCATTTTTATTTTCAACTCAAATCTTATGTACACAATTATGTAATATGAACACCAATTATGTTTTCTATATGTACTTAATGTATTTAGTTCTAGTTTTTATATACACTTAGTTCTAAGAAATTATATTAGCACAATGTATGTATCCAGTATCTAAGCGGTTTGGTGGAAGAAAAGCCATTGTGGCTTAACCCCGCCGCACAAATAAAGATCTTATTATTATTATTATTATTATATTATTATCCAAGCAATGAAAAGTTTTTTTTTTATATATTGGGTTTTAACGACGCACTGTAATGATTACTAAGATCTATTGGCGTCGGATGAATGATTAATGAGATGATGGGATGATGAGATGAAGGTTTTTATGGGTAGTGGGAAGGATAGTGGGAAGGAAGCGGTCGTGGCCTATATTGTGGGAACCATCCCGGCATTAGCCTAGACTACAGAGGGAAACCACGAAAAACCCCTGTAAAGATGGACGGTGGCGGGGATCGAACCGGGTCCGATATGTCCCTTCACCTCCCGGATCACACGAAGCAAGTGAGCTAACCACTCAGCTACTGTGCCGGTATGAAAAGATTTCATAATAAAAGTTATCCAGCAAAGTGATATTTACGATCGACCGTTTCTCGTATAAGATAGTATAATCGACCGGGTGTTTCGGCACTTCAAGCGATATTAACAATTGATAATAGCTTGTTCTAAATGGGAAGCGTTTTCAACCGTGTCAAAGAGGTGAAATGGAAAACAGTTCCTGGAACGAAGATCTGACGGGAAACATTCCCCGGGAGCTCGATTTGAAAGTGAAATTGGATCAGTGCACAAAGGCTAGAATTTCGCACGACTCGGTTGGATGGAGGTCGTGTAATTTGACCTTAATAACGTCCGTTCGAGGTATAAGGTCGGTGATCACTGGCTGTTGTTTCTATAGGAAGCCTGTTTTTCCGGACCAGCTTACCGGACCGGTTTCCAGAACTGGTTTTCCCGGATCGGTTTTCCGGGTTGGTCTTCCGGATCCCTTTTTCTGAATCGATTTTTCCGGACCGAAATTCTGAGCCGGATAACCGGGTCACTCTTCCGTATTTATTTTACGGGACGGTTTTTACGAGCCGGTTATTTCGGACCATTTTTTCCAAGACGGTTTTTCCGGGCCGATGGACCGACAAAGGAAAACGACGAGAATTCTCTGTCAGAATGGTCGACAATGGTGGGAATCGAACCACGATCTCCTGAATGACAGTTCAGTGAGCTAGCCACTCGACCACCCGTCTCAGAAGTATTGACTTTTCGAAATCTGTCACATACTTGGGAGTCCATGGGAGTCGATTTAGCGAAATATCATTTTTTTATGATAGGCTAACTTTAGAACGGTATGAGATATCAAAATTCTAATACGCGGGGAACCCAGATAATTAAAATAGCTTCAAGATGATATAAGTCACAAGTCACAACTATTCAAGTCATGTCGCATAACTGTCAAGCGTAGACAGCTAAAAAACACATTTTCTCAACTGTATAGGCCTACGCTTGACAGTTATGCGACATGACTTGAATAGTTATAACTTACATCACCTAGAAGCTATTATAATTATCTATGTTTCTCGCGTATTAGAATTTTGATATCTCATACCGTTCAAAAGTTATCTCCCATCAACTGATATTCCACTGAATCGACTCCCATGGGTTTTTTTAATGGCATATTGTATTTACGGGAAAAAATCGTCTACAAACATGAAAAAAAAAAAACATATATCTCAGCAATATTACCATGGTATTTTCAGGGAAGAGAGAATTTTCACTTTTCAGGACAGGTTTATACGATATGGGAAGCCACAGTACGTTTATTAAAAGCGGTGAAGTCTTAAAGCCGCAACGACATTATATAATTAACAAAGTTTTCTACAATCGTTCAGTTGATCTTTGATGAATACCAATATGACAAACCTTTACAAATACTCACACCTCCCCTCTACCCCCCCCCTCCCCCACCCCCTCCAGCAAGCACGTGCGTATTATCAATTTTAATTACTACGTAAACTAATTTAAAATATTAACGCGTAGAACCAACTTATATGTAAATACGCATCGACCAATTCTTTCATGTACCGGTACCCCCTTCTTTTTTCTCAACCCCCTCCTTTTGCAACCTTCCCCTTCCTTCTCAACCCCCTATACCTTCAAGAAGCTATCAACATTCGCAACCCCCCCCCCCCCCCCCCCATCGTGAGATATCAAAAACTGATATCAGCTTATTGTTATAAGTTGTACAAAATAAAGGAACAATGTAAATACGTGTCGACTATAATCATATATATATATATATATTTATATATATATATATATATATATATATATATATATATATATATATATATATATATATATTTATATATATATATATATATATATATATATATATATATATGTATATATATATATATTTATAAATATATATATATATATATATATATTCATTTATATATATATATATATATATATATATATATATATATATATATATATAAGATATATTCATATATATTATATATATTTATATTCGTATATATATATATATATATATATATATATATATATATATATATATATATATATATATATATATATAATATATATTTATATATATTATATATATTTATATATATATATATATATATATATATATATATATATATATATATATATATATATTAAATTGAAAAAGGTTTAATTTCCTCTGAAACAATGACTTGATGGTTGTCGAAAGCCTCGAGCTGTTCTGGTAATTCACTTAAATTTGCAAACGAAAAGTTTTGTCTCGTGTTTTGGAACTTGAAGCGGTTTATTTGTTTCAGGGCGTTATTTGATGAATACGTTGAATGAAATCGAAATGAATCGGTTGGACCAATATTAAGAAATATCATCTCAAAGTTTCTAAAAACCACATGAGATTTGGCTGGGCGAAAAATGTTGAAAAATAAAATCTCTCCATATGAGATAAAATCTTCTATGAAACTTTATATTATAACTCGTATATATATATATATATATATATATATATATATATATATATATATATATATATATATATATATATATAAAAAGTATATAAATATATGTTTAAACATATATATATATATATATATATATATATATATATATATATATATATATATTAAATTGAAAAAGGTTTAATTTCCTCTGAAACAATGACTTGATGGTTGTCGAAAGCCTCGAGCTGTTCTCGTAATTCACTTAAATTTGCAAACGAAAAGTTTTGTCTCGTGTTTTGGAACTTGAAACGGTTCCTTTGTTTCGGGGCGTTATTTGATGAATACGTTTTATAGTCGAACAGTTACCAAATACTGAATGAAAATACAGTTTCATCCTTGATATAATGGCCGGGAACTCTTAATCGAATCTACCGATTGCGAGCAGTAACTGAATGAATTCACTATATCACTGCACACGAATGTATTCATTTGTTCATTCATTTATCTGTGAAGCTTGATTTACAATTGAAATATATGAAATAAGGATTATGAGATGAGCGTAGCGAAGTCTCCATCCCACTCCCATAGGGTTTTGTCTGTGTGTTTTTTGTTTTTTGTTTGTTTGTATAGGCACTCTACAGGTCGCAAGGGTTGACTGATCGACATGAAACTTTTTTTGTACACTCAAACTCATCCAACTTAGAACTGTTTAGGTTTTGGAATGAATCGGTCGGACCGATTTTGAAAAATATCATCTCAAAGTTTCTAAAAACCCCATAAGATTTGGCTGGGCGGAAAATGTTGAAAAATAAAATCTCTCCATATGAGATAAAATCTTCTATGAAACTTTATATTAACTTCATATGAAATATAATATGTATAAATATAGCATATAATAACTATATATTTTAGGTATATCAACTTTAAACTTTATATTAACAGCATGGAACTGTTTTAATTAAGTTTGATCAGTATAATAATCAGAGATACCGCAAAAACTGGAAGAATATATATATATATATATATATATATATATATATATATATATATATATATATATATATATATATATATATATTTTTTTTTATTTTTTTTTTTCATATCTTATTTCTATTTATATATATTTATATATATATTTATATATATATATATATATATATATATATATATATATATATATATATATATATATATATATATATATTTATATATATAAATCGGTCACAAACCATGAGAAGAGAGACATGAACCACCCGTGCGCTAGTGGTGTGGGATAGAGGAGACGGTCGCTCGGAACCTTCATCTTTCATAGATAGAAGTGCACACAAGCTTCACGTGCGAGATTTATCGAAGTCAACTTACAACTAAGTACACGGCTTTCGATGTATCGAAACTCTGAACAGTGAACATATATCGAACGGCTTGTTCGAAACTACGAAACAACATTACCAACTGTTACAAGATTAATGTCATCCCTCATGCTGGCAAACGCTCAATTCTCAATGTCGGTAGGAGTAGAATTTCCGGAAGTATTTTTGAGGATACTACATATAAGTCAATATCGAATGAACGGTGGATGTTGTTAGAAAGATATGATAAATATATATATATATATATATATATATATATATATATATATATATATATATATATATATATATATATATACATATATATATATATATATATATATATATATATATATATATATATATATATATATATATATATATATATATATATGTATATATATATATATATATATATATATATATATATATGTATATATATATATATATATATATATATATATATATATATATATATATATATATATATATATATATAGATTTATATATATGATATATATATATAATATATATATATATATAAATATAAATATATATATATATATATATATATATATATATATATATATATATATATATATATATATCTATTTATATATATATATATATATATATATATATATATATATATATATATATATATATATATATATATATATATATATATATATATATGGCCACCCTCGGTAGCTCAGTCAGTTTAGACACCGCTTCAGCAACTGAAGTCCCCGTTGGGCGTGGGTTTGAATCCCGCGTAAGGTATTGGTTTTTGTAAATGTCTTAATTCTCACTAATCATCACTCCATAGATTCATAATCACCTGCTCATTCATCCCCCCGTATAACCTAGCTGTTGGTGGGGTTGAATAGCAAAAAAAAAAGGATTTTATTTTTCTTTCTTTTTAATCACACAAGAAATAGTAATCTCAGAAATACATTGGTAGATCCTCAAAGCTACAAAAGCAGCTTGTCAGCAGAAAAATACAATATAATGAACACATACATTATTCTCATGACTCATTGAGCACAGATATGTGATAATTATTGTTGTTTTAATAATTATTGTTCGTTGTTGTTGTTGTTGTTGTATAACTCAAACAGAATCAAAACAAAGACCACTCAAACAGTATAATCAACTAAGACCCGGTATTATCACGGCCAGTTAGTATCTATCTGAGAGTTGGTGAAAACAAATAGCATGGGTAACCATGGTGATAACAAGTTCAAACTGTCAGATTAAGGCTAACTGGACTTGGTAATATAAGACCCGGTATTACCACGGCCAGTTAGTATTTATCTGAGAGTTGGTGAAAACAAATAGCATAGGTAACCATGGTGATAACAAGTTTAAACTGTCAGATAAAGGCTAACTGGACTATATATATTTTTTTTTTTTCATTTTTTTTATTCAACTTGAATTCTGTCGAGTCGCAACACATTATAACTCGATGTATGTAAATCAACATGATTGAATTTCGACGCGGTTATTTCACGATGAGAATTGGACGTACAAGATTATCACAGTGAATTATTAAATTGGTGAAATTACCGAACCGTGATGGGAATATACATTACTTCAATCACAATTACAATCAACCGAATCACAACAAAAAACGATCATTTCAGAGTTCAAAGGGAAGCTGCAGGGACCAATTAACCCCTTGGCTTTTCGCTATAGGTTTATCAGCAAATATGGATATATATATATATATATATATATATATATATATGTGAATATATATATATATATATATATATATATATATATATATAAATATATATATATATACATATATATATATATATATATATATATATATATATATATATATATATATATATATATATATATACATATATATATATATATATATATATATATATATATATATATATATATATATATATATATATATATATATATATATATATATTTGACCTTCCACGAATACTGAAGAGTCCACACACTCAACCGTCAATGTTTATACACAGGGGAGACGGTCGATCGAGAACATCAACAATAATATATTTCAATCAAAATGAGGTTCAAGGTTCGACACACCG
Organism: Brachyptera risi; assembly: GCA_964007535.1. Lineage (NCBI taxonomy): Eukaryota > Metazoa > Arthropoda > Insecta > Plecoptera > Taeniopterygidae > Brachyptera > Brachyptera risi. The sequence continues at coordinate 25,720,648 of OZ023335.1, read as the reverse complement.
AATTGTCAATGCTGGAAGATGGAAGTGACAATCGGTCGGGAGAAGTGAATTTGTTATAATGATTATTGTCTGCCTAACGACCCCACCAACAGCTAGGTTATACGGGGATACGAATAAGCAGGTGATTTTGAAATTAGGAAGTGATGATAAGTGAAAGGATGTTTACAAAAACCCATGTGTTTTGCGGGACTCGAACCCACGTCCAACGGTGACTTCAGTTCCTAAAGCGGTGCCTCAGCTGACCGAGCTACCGAGGGTTTAGCGAATTTGTCTTAAAGAACCTTGCATGGACATTGCAATCAAAATGGTGGATGTTGACATTTTTAGATGAGCGTAGCGAAGATTCCATCCCACTCTTATGGAGCTTAGTCTGTGTTTTTTTTTTTGTATTGTTTTTTTTGTAAGCACTGCACAGGTCACATGGGTAGACTGATCAACATGAAACTTTTTTTGTACGGGCCAACTTTTACAACTTTGAACTGTATAGTTTTTGGAATGAATCGGTTGGATAGATTTTGAGAAATGTCATGTCAAAATTTTTAAAACCTAGTAAGATCAGGCTGGGTAAGAAAATTAAAAAAATTAAATTTCTCTGAATAAAATAAAATTTTCTCCGATTGTTCAAACATGAATAATACACATAACCACCATTTTGTAATCAATTCGAACCAGCCGTTTCAAAAAAAAATTCAAATAACTGTTTTTAGACATCAAATATATGGAAATGAGCCAAGATTCACTGCTTCCTATATTCGATATTTGCCCAAAAATCAACTATTATTTCTTTATTTCTTTTATTTTTATTTTTGTGTAGAATACCAAAGAAGATAAAGTAGCAATCAAATGAAGTACAAAGTGTGTAGAATACCAGAGTCGATAAAGTAGCAAATGTAGGACTGTTACTATACCTCATTCAGATATCTCGCTCATCTTACAACGCATATTTCGCGTTTGCCTAGTGATAATTATTGTTACAATTAGTATCACTATTGTTATCATTGTTATCTACATCCTATTCTCATTTGGTGAGAGTTCGCTAGTTAAACGTAACTTTTAGATATTAATTATCCCTGTCAAAGAAGATGAGTTCTTTGTAAGGAGTATATTATTAGTTTATTCCACAGGCAAACCATCTAGATGGATTTTCTGGACACTCAATAGTGGAAAATGTCTTGTAATAATGTACTACATTTATTGGATGAAAATGAAAAAAAGTAACAACGGCTAATAGTTGAATGAATCATCTTAAACACGGCATACACGATCAACATTACCTGTCAACATGTTGATATCAACATATTGATGAGGTGATGAAGCATGTTCAATTCTCGGCAACATGTTGACGGCAGCCATCAACATGTTGCCGTCGTGTATGGACAAGATCAGAAATACGGGTTATCTACTAGCTGTCAATATGTTGAGTCAACATGTTGATATCAACATATTGATGAGGTGATAGAGCATGTTCAATTCTCGGCAATATGTTGACGGCAGCCATCAACATGTTGCCGTCGTGTATAGGCAAGATCAGAAATACGGGTTATCTACTAGCTGTCAATATGTTGAGTCAAAATGTTGATATCAACATATTGATGAGGTGATAGAGCATGTTTAATTCTCGGCAATATGTTGACGGCAGCCATCAACATGTTGCCGTCGTGTATAGGCAAGATCAGAAATACGTGTTATCTACTAGCTGTCAATATGTTGAGTCAACATGTTGATATCAACATATTGATGAGGTGATAGAGCATGTTCAATTCTCGGCAATATGTTGACGGCAGCCATCAACATGTTGCCGTCGTGTATGGGCAAGATCAGAAATACGGGTTATCTACTAGCTGTCAATATGTTGAGTCAACATGTTGATATCAACATATTGATGAGGTGATAGAGCATGTTCAATTCTTGGCAACATGTTGACGGCAGCCATCAACATGTTGCCGTCGTGAATGGGCAAGATCAGAAATAGTCAACATGTTGACGGGTAAATGTTGATCGTGTTTGGCGTGTTTTAGGTATCACTTTAAAAACAACTGAACAACCACGATGCACCCAGTCAGGATGGTAATCGAACCACGACCTCCTGAATGACGTTCTAGCCACTCGACCACCCGTCTCATAAGATAGATTTGTATTCACAGTATACATTGAATACAATGTTATGTTTCGTCAACAACTCAATGAGGTTTATAAAGTTTACTTTTTATAAAGTTTACTCACACTACCTTCATACAGAAATCGTCAGTATTATAAAATTCTTTTCCCAATAGATATTGCCTAACCTTTTTTTTGAAACAAAAAAAAGACTTTCAGAGATAATGTCTTGAGGTGAAGCGTTAAAAAACTTCACACCGTTATTGTACAATCCGGTTTCTTATAATGCTGATAATATAATTATGTTATATAATAATATAAATATAAATATGTTATAAATATAAAATATAATATAATATAATATAAATATTGTATGAATATTATTATTGTTATAATATAAATATTGTATATAAATATATAATATACATATGTTGCATATAATTGGGGAACAATGATTTTGTATCAAGTTTCGATGTTATTAAAAAAATATATATATATATATAATGCTATACGGTGAGGTTCAGTTATTGGGTTCTGTTTAAGCCTAGTGTTATAATCGTGCTCAGCATTTCTCTCAAGTCATGTAAGTCATGCATACAGCTGCAGTGTGGAATTGATTGGATGCAGCCACCTGTGGGGTAATGAGGTCAAGGGTTATATCACATTAAAGCTGGTCTTACATGAACATTTTCTGACGTGAATCGACTGCCGCATGCGGAATTTGTTTCGGAGGTTTTATTTATTCATTATTGTTTTTAATAGGAAAACGCCATATATGCATTGTTAGACGAGCGGATAATAGAAGTATGTCGAATTTTTTACCAAACTTGTGCCTACATTCGCTAATTGGGTGACATTTGACTTATAAATGGGTAATAAAAACGGCTTTGAGTGCAGGTACCAATTTAGCACATTTTATGTTTTTTCTTAAAAATTGCTGAAATTTCCAGAAATATGTATCAAAATGTAATTCAATTTCACGCAAAATTTCATCTTTTTGGAAAATAATTTTTTTTCCCCACTGTGTTATTCTAATGGATATTTTTGAAAATGTTAAAATTCTTAAAAATAAAAGTTACCACCCGATAACGCCACAAAACTATACAGATCTGAGTTAGATGAGGAACCTTATTGGAAAAAAGTTTGAAGTTGATAGCTGTAGCCGTTTGACCTGTGAAGAACCGACAAAAAAAACATTAAAAAAAAAAAACATAAAAACGAACACCAATTTTTTTAAGTATGTCAAATTCAATCCTCGCTAAAGCTCGTCTAATAAAGTAGTAATATACACTGCCTAAAAATAGTGAGAATAGAGAGGAAGCCACCGAGACGCATGGCCGAGTGGTTAACACACTGAACCGTCATTCGGGAGACCGGGGTTCGATTCCCGCCATGGTCGACCATCCTGGTTTTTCGTGGTTTCCCTCTGTCGTTCAGGTCAATACTGGGATGGTTCCTTAACAACAGGCCACGACCGACTCCTTCCCACCATCCAAAAACACCTAATAAAATAACCTTTCATCTCATCATCCCATCATCTCATTCACCATCCACCAACGCCAATAGATCGTAGCCATCAGTATAGAGCGGTAGTCATAAAGGGGCCTAGATTAGATGTCGGTAAATTCTCTTTCTTGAATGGGACAGGTATAGGGACTGGAATGGGCATAGTAGAAGTGTTTTTGAAGGGGATGAAATTAGGTTAAAGTTAGGGAGAGGGTTAGGGAGATGATGGGATAGGGGTAGTTACGGAACTTGCCACCGCACAATTATGTGCAATTGCAAGAGTTAAAATAATAATGAAATAGTGCGTCGTTAAAACCCAGTATAAAATAAAAAAAGAGGAAGCCCCGTAGCAACAAGTGTAATGCCCCACTACCTGCACATAGCTATAGTAATATAAATAATAACACTACAATAATACAGTTAATGAAATCAAAATTAAAATAACCAAATAAAATATATGAATGTCAAACATAAAATCCTTAATCATCATTAATAATTATCAAATGCGATTCTATTTCATATTTCTCGAAATTGTTTTGCTTTATGTTGTTATGGGTTTTGTTTATGTTAGTATTTAATAAATGTGTATGTGTGTGTATGTATGTATAGAATAAAATCATAGAGAGGATATGTGCAACATTATTGTACCACTCTGCGTTGACAATGATTGCGTACTGTTTGTTTAATTCACGCATATCATCATGAACATTCAAAATTCGAATGTCCAATGTTTTTCTTCTGCTGGTACTTGTTTGTTTTGTTATTATAGTTCCATTTCATAGTTTATATATACTTTATATAGTTTAGTTCATATATTTATATATAGTTCATATAGTTTATATAAGTATATATATTTATATAGTCTAGTTTATATAGTTTACTTCATTTAGGCCCGGTATTACCAAGTCCAGTTAGCATTTATCTGACAGTTCGAACTTGTTATCACCATGGTTACTTATGCTATTTGTTTTCACCAACTGTCAGATAAATACTAACTGGCCGTGGTAATACCCGGCCTTAGTTTATATATTTATACCTTTCTTTGAATTGACCATTGTAGATCGTCCGCCCTCGTGATGTAACAAAATATAAAAACCAATCAAGTGGACAGTTGAAGCAGGGGAAATGGGAAAATAACCAATCAAGGTATCTAAAATTTCCCCTGCTTCGTATAAGTCACGCCCATCTACATTGGTCAATCCAAAGTTCCAAGTCATTTCAATACAGGTTTAACAGGTTTACGATTGTCAGCCATTTTGAATGATTAGCCAATCAGCGACGACTGCGGGATGGTGCTAGTTCAACTCGAGTCTCTGCTCTTACCCCGCACCGCAGCATTCCGCACGCTCAACAACCGGATGTGGTTTGGATTCAAGTGGAATCCGCTTGAGATTCGAATTTCGAACACGAATTGTTCCTCAACTAGGCAAACGCAGCAGATGCGTTGTAAGATGAGCGAGATATCTGAATAAGGTATAATAAGAGTCGGTAAAGTAGTTCTACTTTTACTCCTTTATCGACTCTGGTATTCTACACACCTTGACGCATATAAAATATACTTGATTGTTAGGTAAATATCGACTCTAGAAAGCAGTGAATCTTGGCAACCTAATCCTGCTATTATTTCTACATATTTGATGAATGAAAACCGTTCATGAATTAATTCATTCAAAATGGTTGGTCCGAATTGCATACAAAATTGTAATAATGTGTATCATTCATGTGTACACATTCAGAGAAAAAAAAATCGTAGAGATTTCATTTTCCAAACATTTGCCCATCCTAATCTTACGGAGTTTTCAGAAAACTTTGAGATGGTATTTCTCAAAATCGGTCGAACCGATTCATTCCAAAAACTACACTGTTCCAAGTTGGATAAGTTTGCGTGTACAGAAAGAGTTTCATGTTGATCAGTCGAAACGTGTGACTTGATAAGTGCTGCTTACGAACTGTCAGAAAACACACAGATAGAAGCTTCATAAGCACAAGGCATGGGTTTTTGTAAAATCACTTCCACTTATCATCACAGTCACAGTCTCATTATAACCTGTACGTACGTACATTCGTACCCCCGCATAACCTAGGTGTTGGTGGGGTCGTTGAGCAAAGATCATCAATAAAAGTTCTAGATTTACACCAAAACAGAAATGCGAACAATTTACATATACTTGATTTACTTATATTGGGTTTAACGACGCACTTTACTGATGACTACGATCTATTGGCGTCCGTGAATGATATATTAGACGAAATGTTATTTCATCAGGTGTTTTTGGATGGTGGGAAGGAGTCGGTCGTGGCCTGTTGTTAAGAAACCATCCCAGTATTGATCTGAACGACAGAGAGAAACCACGAAAAAACCCTTGTCAGGATGGTCGACCATTGCAGGAATAAAACCCCGGTCTCCTGAATAACAGTTCAGTGTATTAACCACTCGGCCACACGTCTTAGTACACATCCACTAAACTCGGTGCTTGAGTGACAGCGCGAAGGTTTGTCCTGAGAGCCTGCCCGCTCTTATATAAGACTCCGAATGAGTCCCCATCTTGAGTCCTTGGGATTGTGCCAGACACGCACTATTCCCGAGTACTATCGAACCCTCTACGCGGTTCCGAAGAGTCGAGATGAAGCGCCCTCGACAAGAATGAAAGGCCTCTTAATTATTGATTTTAATTAACGATAAATCTGTGCATTCAATAATGAATAGCAGACGAAGAAACACCTCCAGGGCATCATTACTGTACCAAATAAACGCTAACTCAAGTCTCTTGCTAAACAGGGGTTTTTCGTGGTTTCCCTCTGTAGTCTAGGCTAATGCCGAGATGTTTCTCACAATATGGGCCACGACCGCTTCCTTCCCACTGTCCTATCTCACCTCTTCACGATAAGGGTCACACAAACACTTGTAAAACCCATGAGGTACTACAAAAAAAAAAAAAAAAGTTTTAGTGAGGTAAAACATTGTGTGTAAATTTTTGTAAAATATATAATATAATAATATAATAGTTTGTTAATTCTATCTTTCATTCATAGCCTTAATTGGGGAACAATGATTTTCTATCAAGTTCCGATGTTATTAAAAAAAAGAAGGTATTTCAGTAAAACATTTGTCCGCCAGGTACTCTACATTTAAATTATATTTATGGTTTTCACCAACGTCCTTCAATTGTCGTAATCGTTCTGAAAGTGTATTATAAAGTTTGCACCCAGAATACATTGGTCCCTTGGCGAACAAGCATAGTCTATGACTTTCTACAATAAATAGATTCTTCCCCCGTATAACCTAGCTGTTGGTGGGGTCGTTAAGCAAGTGATAATAGATTATTCCCACGGGTATTGTGGGTATGTATAATTGCATTTGTTATGGCATTGTTATCAACAACATACCTAATCACATTCAAAATATACTAGGAAAACGCCATATATGCGTTGTTAGACGAGCGGATAGTAATAGTATGTCGACTTTTTTGCCAAACTTTTGCCTACATTCGCCAATTGGGTGACATTCAAGTTATAAATGGGTAAAAACTATTTCGAGTGGTACCAATTTAGCACATTTTATGTTTTTTCTGTAAAATGGCTGACCCGATCAAGCTGAGAATTTCCAGAAATGTGTATCAAAATGTAGTTCAACTTCACACAAAATTTCATTTTTTGGGGAAAATAAAAATATTTTCTTTTATTTCTGTCGTGTTATTCTAACGGGTATTTTTGAAATTTCGAAAATTCATAAGAAAAAAAGTTACCACCCGACAATGCCATGAAACTATACAGATCCAAGTTAGATGAGGAATCATAACGAAAAAAAGTTTGAAGTTGATAGCTGTAGCCGTTTGACCTGTGGAAACCGACAAAAAAACATGAAAAAAAAACATAAAAACGAACACCAATTTTTTTTCAGTATGTCAAATTGAATCCTCGCTTAAGCTCGTCTATGTATTTTATTGCAATGTTATTTTAAAATATTCAAAAAGTGTTTTACATAGTTCCTTAATATATGTATTCCTTATTTTGTCACCAGTTTTAGACACGCTTCTTGACATAGACCTATATCTCACCACCTGTTTTTGTTAATCAAATTATAGCCTATAGGCCTACATGAAAATAAAAATATCAGTGCATCAACTGTATGAACAAAAAAATGGGCTATGAAATAAATTATTCAATAAGAAATTCTTCGATTTAGATTAAGATATAATATATATAGATATAATTTTCCACCGCAGATAAAAGTCTTTTAGTTTCCGAAAGTCCGGAACACATTATATAAGTAAAAACAGTTTCTGTGATATATATCCGTACATTACCAGCATTGGTATTAGGAGTAAACAAAACACACGAATGTTGATATCTTCCACTTTGAAATCTCTCTGGCAATGATCACTTCTTTCCACTGACAACAAATGTAAAGTTTATCATTATAGAAATTTGAAAAAAAAATAAGTGATAGGACTTTAATGTTATGATTAGGCCTATCACTCTACTAATTACATTTATCGAGATAAATTTCATTTCACACGTTTTTCACAATATCGCAAAAAAAAATCTCCTACATGAAAATTTTGATATACTAGGAAAACGCTATATACGCGTTGTTAGACGAGCGGAAAGTAATAGTATGTCGACTTCATTGCCAAACTTTTGCCTGCATTCGCCAATTGTGTGACATTTGAGTTAGAAATGGGTAAAAACTGCCTCGAGTGGTACCAATTTGGCACGTTTCATGTTTTTTCTTCAAAATGGCTGACCCGATCAAGCTGAGAATTTTCAGAAATGTGTATCAAGATGTTATTCAACTTCACACAAAATTTCAATGTTTTTGAAAAAAAAAAAAATTCCGCCGTGTTATTCTAGTGGGTATTTTTGAAATTCCTAAAATTCATAAAAATGAAAGTTACCACCCGATAATGCCACAAAACTATACATATCTAAGCTAGATGAGTAACCCCAACGAAAAAAAGTTTGAAGTTGATAGCTGTAGCCGTTTGACCTGTGGAAAACCGACAAAAAAACATGAAAAAAAAAAAAAAAAAACATAAAAACGAACACCAATTTTTTTCAGTATGTCAAATTGAATCCTCGCTAAAGCTCGTCTAATGAAACCCTTCAAAAGTTATCACCGAAAGACTGATATTTCGCTAAATCGACTCCAATGTACTTGTAACTCAACTTGGTTGATACATCATTTCATCGAAATTTAAAATCCATTCAATTTTTCATTCAAAATTGTTCAGCTGTGCCTAAAACTCATCAACTAAAACAAACGTTCATCAGCGAATAACAATGTTTTAGAAGATACTCCATTCTGTTAATGATATTGCCTTGTATAGGCCTATACACTCAAACCTTAATTGGCTTTTATTGGGTCTATCATTTCCAATATCATTTGTTTTTCAACTCTATTAATTGACGCACTAAATCACTATGACATATCGAAGTAATTGCCTTTGTTCTGTAAAACTCGTTATGTGAATTATTGTTGGTATTTGTATGACTATAAAACCGTTACGTTGTACTCAATTTATATTGTATTGAAATTATCAGATGAGCGATAGCGAAGACCGCCATCTCACTCTTATGGAGCTTGACGTCTTTTTATTTATATTCATTTATTCATTTATTCAATTTTCATCCAAAGATGACGTTACATTCTCAGCATTTTATGAGGGAATGATGATTTATAAAGTTACGTATATGGATAGTCTAAAAATACATTCGTCACATAGTCACAACATATAAAAAATCGAAGATAAATTGAAATATATCAAATAAAATACATTGATACAATATATCTAAAAATACTTTAAGATACATAGGCCCTACTATAAAATTAAGTTTTAAAACATTAAAATATGTCGATAAAAGAGTCGATTTGACGTTTGTGTCTACATGCAATTAAAAATGTATCCATATTATTTTTTTTTATTTATTTATTTATTTTTTTTTTTTTTTTAATAACATCGAAACTTGATACAAAATCATTGTTCCCCAATTAAGGCTAAGGATGAAAAGTAGGATCGTTTGGACGGGGCACCACAAGGGCGATCTTACCACCCCATTTTAAATATTTAAAACTAATGAACTTCAACACCAGGGCTGCGCTGTCGATGACCATATATATATAAATACATTATATATTATAAATACAATATATATATTAATTATAAATACATTTTTTAACGATGAATGATTTTAGAGTTTTTTTTTAAAAGTCTTGATTGGTCATAGATTTGATACATGTTGGCAATTTATTGTACAAATAAATACCACTATATTTAATATCTTGTTCAAACCTGACCTGGCTATGACCTGACTATGTTTTTCAGTTTGTCTTTGTGCCCAGCACTGCACAGGTCGCACGGTTTGACTGATCGACATGAAACAACTTTTTCTGTACAAACTTATCCAACTTAGGCCCGGTTTTACCAATCTTAGTTAGAGTGCTAATCCACTAACTATTAATTAAAGGTACGAAAATAACATATGTAACCAATGGTGATAACAAGTTAATCCACTAACTATTGCTTAATCCAGTTTCGTAAAACCAGGCCTTAGAACTGTATAGTTTTTGGATCGAATCGGTTTGACCATTTTTGATAAACATCATCTCAAAATTTCTAAAAACACAAAATTAGTCTGAGCGGAAAATTTGAAAAAATCTCTCCAAAATATTCAAATTTTCGGTTAATTTGTAAACACATAAATGAAAACGTTATTCCAAACTTTTATAAAATTCGGATCTGCAGCCATTACGAAAAAAATAATGAAATAAATGTTTTTCATTCATCACATATAGATAGGGATAATAAGAGAACCATAATTAGACGAGCTTTAGCGAGGATTCGATTTGACATACTGAGAAAAATTGGTGTTCGTTTTTATGTTTTTTTTTTATATGTTTTTTTTTGTCGGTTCTCCACAGGTCAAACGGCTAGAGCTATCAACTTCAAACTTTTTTTCATCATGCTTCCTCATCTAGCTTAGATCTGTATAGTTTCGTGGTATTATCGGGTGGTAACTTTTATTTTTATGAATTTTAGAAATTTCAAAAATACACATTAGAATAACACAGCGAAAAAAACATTGAAACATTTTTACTGTCCAAAAAATTGAAATTTTGTCTGGAGTTGAATTACATATTGATACACATTTCTGGAAATTCTCAGCTTGATCGGGTGCGCTATTTTGAAGAAAAAACATGAAATGTGCTAAATTGGTACCACTCGAAGCCGTTTTTACCCATTTATAACTAAAATGTTACCCAATTGGCGAATTTAGGCAAAAGTTTGTCAAAGAAGTCGACATACTATTACTTTACGCTCGTCTAACAACGCGTGTATATGGCGTTTTCCTAGTAACAAAAATAATAATTTTCATTATCGGAGACTGTACAAACAGTATGACAAACATCATCAATTACATAGTATAAATATAAATACACATTGTTCTAGAATAGTTGGAAGCTAAAAACCTAAAAACCTAAAAAACATAAAAACCTGAAAACCTGAAACCCTAAAATGCTAGAGCCGAGATTCACAGCTTCCTACTCGATAATTACCGAATGAAGTATATTTGATATGAGTCTAAATGTATATAATTCTCGATTATACTCTATATTCCTCTCATCTTTCCACGCAAATACATTGTTTGCCTGTTAATAATGAATTATAACTTTATAAAATAATAGAATATGACGCCAACACACAACAATGTGTTAAAACGGAAAGTTACTATGTCAGTTTATATATCATGTCAACACAGAATATATATGCCTGCGGTTAGAACCCTCTTAAAACAAGTTCAGTTGTAATTTATTGCCCACTTCACTTGAGCGCTTGATTTCAATCCGAGTCGATAAAACAGTTTCTACCATCGTTCTATTTTATCGACAATGATTTCAATGTTTCCAACAGTTAAATTTATAAGCCTTCTGTATAATTTCGCGTAACAGAAGCTTTCTGTTATCGTTTCGGTGTAATCGTTTGGAAGGCTGTGTGAAATTGCCAGAGTGGAAATGTCAAGATTCAGAAACATGATTTAATTATCTAGGTCACTGAGGACAATCTGTATCCAAGGTCCATATATTTGCTGGGAGAATTGTCAGGATGAAGAGGAACGATGTAGGAATATGTCAATAGACCATTTTCGAAAAGAATGAGCCATCTAGCGGCGATCGTTTGAACTGGAACGTGATATTAGTATGCGCATTCGAAAGTCCTATGCTGCCAATGCTATTTAGCACGTTTGATTTATTGATGAGCGTAGCGAAGTATAAAGTAGGGCTACAAAGTAGGGCTTTGTATGTGTTTTTTTTTTTTCTTCTTCTTTTCTTTTTTTTTTTTTGTAAGCACTCCACAGGTCGCAAGGGTTGACTGATGAACATGAAACTTTTTTTGTACACGCAAACTCATCCAACTTAGAACTGTATAGGTTTTGGAATGAATCGGTCGTACCGATTTTGAGAAAAATCATCTCAAAGTTTCTAAAAACCCCATAAGATTTGGCTGGGCGGAAAATGTTGAAAAATAAAATCTCTCCAAATGAGATGAAATTTTCTCTAAATATGTATACATAGACTTTACACATTTTCAGGATTTCGTATGCAATTCCAATCAGCCGTTTTGAAGAAAAAAAAACAAAATAACTGATAATATTCATCAAATATATCATAAAAATTGTGACAGAATTAAGTTGTCGAGATTCACTGCTTTCTAGATTCAAGAGTTGACCAACAATGAAGTATTTTTTATATGCGTCAAGGTGTGTAGAATACCAGAGTCGATGAAGTGGCAAGATTAGAACTACTTTAACGACTTTTATAGCTCATTCAGATATCAAGGTGTGTAGAATACCAGAGTCGATAAAGTAGCAAGGGTAGAACTACTTCAAGGACTTGTATACCTTATTCAAATACCTCGCTCATCGTACAACGCATATTTCGCGTTTGACTAGTATTATTGTGCGTTACAGTGAACGTATTAAGTTATAATATGATAGTAGTTTCAACATTCATATGTTTACTATATACTGAGAGATTTACACACTGTCAGAGTGAGTAAGATGAGAGATAATGCAACTATGCAAGTTATATATCTTGGTGTCTCGCCCTTAAACCTGTGGATAGGCGGCCCCGACTTTTTCTACAGTACCGGTACTAAAACTCCCAGAATGCAATACCAGCGATCTCGGCTTCGAGGAGGCGGGACGCGCCTGCGCATTGAATAATGCGTAATAATTTAACGTGTTCTGGACTTTCGGAAACTGAAAGACTTTTATCAGCGGCGGAAAATTATGGTCACAGACAGTGCAGTCCTGGTGTTGAAGTTCATTGGTTTTGAATAATTTAAATGGGGTGGTAAGATTGCCCTTGTGGTGCCCCGTCCAAACGATCCTACCTTTCATCCTTAGCCTTAATTGGGGAACAGTGATTTTGGATCAAGTTTCGATGTTATTAAAAAAAAAAAAATATATATATATACATATATATATATATATATATATATATATATATATATATATATATATATATATATATGTGTGTGTGTGTGTGTTTCCCCAATATATAAGAATGTTGTTATCTTTTACCGTTATGAAGCAATCAACTTAAAACTGATATTTCGCTGAATCGGCCCCCATAAAAATATGAACTCTCAACCATTTTCCGGCATGAAAGCTAAAATTGAGTCTACATCAAAACAATGTCGGGTTATCAAAGCTATGAAAGTGGAACTTTTTCATAAATATTCAAGCTATTTTCATGTGAAAATATTATATATATTCCAATTATCGTTAAAATTCCTCCACTTCTCTGTAGATATAGGCCCCAATTTAAATTATCTATGCATTATATTAATACCCACGAGAGATGAAGGTTCCGAGCGACCGTCTCCCCTATCTCACACCACTAGTGCCCGGCTCTTTCGAGCCTCTTTTTCTCGTGGATATAAATATAGAAGAAATACGTCACAAAAACCCGGCACCTCCACTCAGCAAAACATTCCCTCGCATGCATTAATACACAAGGGCAAAAATGTAAAAAGTCAGAAACCTCTAAAAACAAAAATCGTGTTCTCTACTACTACTCCTACGCTATACGAAATATCAATAAGCGGCGTATTAAGAGGCCGCAGGCACTCGTATTTCACGCCGCAAACTCTCACGACCGTAATTTCTCAGATATCAATATGATTGTTTCTGCATTCTGTCGATAATTGAAAATCGGAGGTTATCGCATTGACAGAATTTTGAACAAAAAATTTGTCATTTTTCAAATTCTTCAAATGGAAAATGAAAAAAAATTCAAAAATACGAAAACCTAGATATATATTTTTGAATAGCGAAAAAAAATTATAAAATGTGAAATATATCAAAAGTGTGAGCTAGGGAATTAACGGCGTTTATGTGAATCTGAGTTCGGCGGGCTAGTCTATGGGTGGCGCCTAGCACACGATACATGTTAAACTTGAGCTTGAAGCGAGCGAACAACGAGCCCATGTAGAGCGCCTGCGCGGCCTCTTAATGAGTGCAATAATCATCAGGTTAAAACGTTCCCAGTCTCTATAGGGCAAAGCTTTCCCGCCAGGGTGGTGTCACAGATATAAACAGTGGTTAATTTGTACCGGAACGCAACGGAACGGCGTTCCGGCTCTTTTTTTGAAACCGGAACGTGCGTTCAAAATCAATGTTGTGGCAGATTTATTGGATGAGCGTAGCGAAGACTCAATTTCACTGCTCTTGAAAAATCGAATGTGTTTTGTTTGTTTTTTTTGTTCGCGCTCTACAGGTCAAACAGAAATTCAGATCATGATGAAACTTGGCACACACATGAACCCCTATCTGACTTGATTTTGTACAGTTTTGAGGCAAAATCGGTTCAACAATTCTTGAGATAAATCATTTTGAAGTTTTCAAAAAACCCATATGAATAACCCAGAGGCAAAAATTCGTGAAAAATATTTCATCTGAGAGGATTCAAATTCTCGGAGAATCTCAATCTGATAATGATACACATCATTTTGAACTTTCACTGAAATCGGATCAGCCGTTTCGATGTAAAAAAATATATAATGTAATTTTTGTTAATTATTCAAAGCTATGAAGATACCTAGTAAATCAAAGCAACAAGTGTCACCACTTGATTTTAAACGATTAAAACAAAGCCTTCTTTATTATCATATAAATTAATTAGGAAATAGGATGGCAGTGACGAAATGGTTTGAATCTCAAGGTGTATATATATTTAACCAATCCAAAGATAAGTCGATATGTTCCAGCTCATCCATCAACGCGGCAACACATAACGCGTTTGCCTAGTATTAATTTATCAATACTCTCAACATGCAATATGATTTTTACAAATGAATGAATATTTTCTTATTCTGAGAATTTCTATTTTTTTTTCATTTCTATGAAAAATAGTATGTAATAGCTCACGGTATTCGACAGCATGGGACGGAAGTTAGATGGCGATCTATCGTAGATGAAAATAATTTCGAATATATTTTCTTGATAACAGTTGGAGGGCAAAAATATTATTCAATATACGGTATTGTATTTTTTCAATGAGATTTTGATTTTGAGGTTGTGGTGGCGGTGGAGTGGGGGGGAGGGGGGGGGGAGATAGAAGGGATGATTTACTTTGAGGTGAGTTCCGGTTCCCTTTCATTCACTAATAAAGCCCTGCATATAAATGATCATAACACTTGAACATTGCGAGAAACAAAATTGACAAGTAGGAAATAAAATGAAGACAATGTCACACTTGTTAAACTTGACTATGTTAATAATAAATGACGATGTAAATGTGTTGTGTCAATTATTAGACAAGCTTTAGCGAGGATTCAATTTGACATACTGAAAAAAATTGGTGTTCGTTTTTGTGTTTTTTTTTTTTTCTTTTTTCTATGTTTTTTTGTCGATTCTTCACAGATCAAACGGCTACAGCTATCAAATTCGAACTTTTTTCACTATGGTTTCTCATCTAACTTAGATGTGTATAGTTTTGGGCATTATCGGATGATAACTTTTTTTTATGAATTTTAGAAATTTCAAAAATACCCATTAGAATAACACAGCAGAAAAAAAGAAAATATTTTCATTTTCCAAAAAAAATGAAATTTTGCGTGAAGTTGAGTTACATTATGATACACGTTTCTGAAAACTTTCAGTTTGATCGTGTGAGCCATTTCGAAGAAAAACCATAAAATGTGCTAAATTGGTACCACTCGAAGCAGTTTTTACCCATTTCTTACTCAAATGTCACCCAATTGGCGAATGTAGGCAAAAGTTTGGCAAGAAATCGACATACTATTACTTTCCGCTCGTCTAACAACGCGTATATAGCGTTTTCCTAGTGATGTGGAAATGCTAATGACTCGAATTTTTAAATAAGAAAGGTGGAAAGATCACTTGTATTTTATAACTATAATACTATAATATATATACTTTATATAATAATATATAATAATATATATATAAATAATAATATATAATAATAATATAATAATATATAATTTATATACTATAATAACGACGCTCCGTTTGGTCCATATCACAAGAACAGTGCAAATACAATCACTTTACAAAAACGTCATCATCACAAATTTGTGATTCGATATTTTATTTCAAGGTACTTCTCTGAATATTCTGAATGGAGGAATTTCACAACAATGTATGGTTAAAAGGAAAGTCACTACGATCGTTTATATATCACATTGACATTGAAAATGTGAGGTTGTGGGCGGGTCCCACTGATGTTATTAATTTCGGTCAATATAATCCCATTTTTGTACCGCAATTAATAGTTAGCATCATTTACTTATTTTGAATTTTCGAAAAAAAAAACTTCAAATTATAATTCAAGTATACGTGAGAGAAGTAATAAGAAACAACAATCAGTACTCAATTACGGATAGTTAAAAAAACTCGACGTCGATCATGGAAGAGATATTAACAAACTTTCAAGACCGCACGTTAATTAGTACTTTTAGGCCCGGTATTACCAAGGCCAGTTAGTATTTATCTGACAGTTCAAACTTGTTATCACCATGGTTACTCATGCTATTTGTTTTCGCCAACTGTCAGATAAATACTAACTGGCCGTGGTAATACCAAGCCTTAATCCTATTACGAAATCAAATTGAAAAATCAAAATGTTACTCTCGAGCTGAGAGATATCGATGAGCACCCTTCCCCCTCACTTTCGTTAACCTCCCCCCTCCCCCCTCACTTCCGTTTACCTCCCCCCTCATCGCCCACTTCCGGTGTGCTCATTAAATCAACAACTCTCCAGACAGTCTTTGGTACAGAAGATTTATATAAACGAGACAAACCTCAGCATATAATATATATATATATATATATATATATATATATATATATATATAATATATATATATATATATTATATATATATATATATATATATATATATATATATATATATATATATATATAATATATATATATATATTATATATATATATATATATATATATATATATATATATATATATATATTATATATATATATATATATATATATATAAAATATATATTATATATATAATATATCATATATATATATATATATATATATATATATATATATATATATATATATATATATATATATATATATATTATATATAAATATATATATATATATATATATATATATATATATATATATATATATATATATATATATATATATATATATATTAAATATATATTATATATATATATATATTAAATATATAATATATCATATATATATATATATATATATATATATATATATATATTCATATATATTTATATATATATATATATATATATATATATATATATATATATATATATATATATTTATATATATACATATATATATATATATATATATATATATATATATATATATATATAAATATATATATATTCATATATATATATATATATATATATATATATATATATATATATATATATATATATATATATATATATATATATTATATATGTGGAGAGAGAGAGAGAGA
>OZ023335.1:25584697-25697197 GCA_964007535.1 Brachyptera risi | reverse complement strand
AATAAAATAACCTTTCATCCCATCATCCCATCATCTCATTCATCATCCACCGATGCCAATAGATCGTAGATGCCATTAGTATAGTGCGTCGTTAAAACACAATATTAAAAAAATCGAATATTGAGTTGAAGTTTGTCAAGGATAATTAACAGGTTGGGTTGAATAACGGAGGCTACAAGTTCTAAGGAAAGCTTGATAGTTTCAAAATCACGGTAGGCCTATGTGTAATATATATATATATATATATATATATATATATATATATATATATATATATATATATATATATATATATATATATATATATATATAACGATTTACGTACCGGTATACATATATTGTTCATCTTACAACACACATGAGCACTACGTTTTCCATAGATTGAATGAGCGAATTGCGAAGATATTATAACACATGGTACTGAAAAAAATCAGGTTTTTATTTGTGCATTTTTGTCACACAGGGCAGAGAAAGTTATCAATCGACATGTTATATTTTTATGGACACTGTTGAATTGTCTGAATAGGTTCACATTGTTTTTTTTTTAACAAAATAGCCCTTTTTCGGAAAATGCTATTGAATATTTATAGTTCACCATAGAATTGTTTCGGATTATATCTTTCAATTTTTTACAATTGAAATGAAATTTCCACAGAAACTGATAGGCCCCTAATCGATTTGGCTATTACATTTTGGAGGTTATGGTTATGGGTCTATGGTTTTCAATATCAACCAGTAGAATTATAAAAATATATTCATCAAATTCTATTTTAAGTCTAATGCACAATCAAGACTGCTTGTCTAGTACCTCGTTTCTGTTTTACTCACCAGACAACATCGACGATTGACCATGTAGAGGCCTAGCCTAGGCCTAGCCTATATTATAGACCTGTAACCTGCCATTGGTCCCTGATGGTTTGACGGCTGAATGCGTATAGTGTTTCATTGGTTGTTTAATGCCTCCATATTCTTGAATAACGTGTATTGCTGATATTACCATTTTCACATAGATTCTAAATGTGTCCCAATTATTTAACAAATAAAAACACGTTAAGATAAATATGACAACGGCATTTCCTCGAGTAGCGTCCATCATGTTGCGGCGTCGCAGGTGTTCGATTTCAATTCAGCACCGATTGTATCAATGTTTTTCAATCTAACCTAGTTTAATTATAGTTTTACGAACACGATTACTTTTTAGTGAAAAAAGAAACAACAAAAACAAACACACAACACTCACTATCACAAACTAGAGACTTCATGATCACGGATCATAAAATTACATTTTGCAAATTCCAAAAGACTGGCACTAGCACTTTAGGGGCTAAAATTGTGTCATTGTCTAGAATTAATTAGTGCAAATAGTGTTTTTACCGATTACCAACTTGAAAACAATGTCAACATGGGGGAAAAAAAACACAATAGGGACAGTGAATCGGATATTTGTATTATTTGAATCAATTCTATTTTTGAGAACAAAATTTAATAATGTGAGTGTAGGAGTCTTGTTGTCATGTAATTTTCAAGTGATTTTTTCTAATATTTCGGCTCAAATCTAATTTCTTTTATTATGATTAATTTTTGAATAACTTTCAGACAAATTTCCAAATAAATAGATAAGTATCGAACAAAATTGAATACTGTGGCTAACCTATGACTATAGGACTAACCAATCAATTACATTGGATCTAGGGAGCCTAGGAGTCAATTTATTTAAAGTATCAGTGTTTATTTGGAACTTTTGAACATCCGAACTTCGTCCTTTTGTTTTATTATTTGCAAACAAATGAAAAAAATCTATTCTATTGTTATTATTCTAGATGTATTAAGCTAGTCTTGTACTCGGATGGCATAGAGTACTGAATAGCGTAACTTTAAAAGTTTATAGTCAAATGGCCAAAGTAACGCTTTACAGTCATGTGATCACTGCAGCATTATGGGTCAGGTCATTTTTGTTTTTATGTAACTTTTTGAAATCTAACAGAACAAAGTTGAAAGTTGTGGCTTGCACGAATTTCGTCAGTAACTAGTGTCGAATGCACTCTAGCAGTGACAATTACAACTAATTACATATTTTTTTATTTATTTATTTTATACTCTCACGAATGACAATGACGGTGGCGAGGACAACATTTTCAATTACAATAGCACACTATATAACTAATACTAATATTACAATCTAGAAATATGAAAAAAAAAAAAAAATGTTGGCCAATTCTTATCATAAAAATGTGAACATAAAATATAAAAAATATATAAAATATATATAATATATATATATATATATATATATATATATATATATATATATATATATATATATATATATATATATATTTTATATATAAAATGATAAAATGATGAACGATGAAGGGTAAGAAGAAACTAGTATATAATTCATTATCTTTGTTCTTTTTGGCTGTTCAGCAATCTTTTTCTAAGAACCTTTGCACTTAAGTTTTGTCCCCCTGATACCATCTCTGTACTCAAACCATTCCATTCATCACCCGTTCTTCTCAAAAAATATTTCGACCTATCAAGTGTGAGACACATCGAGCCATGTTATGACCAGCAAAATAACGCAACCCTCATTGCATCTTGTGAGTGAGATCAAAATTCATCACAGAAACACCACACATTGCTGTATTGCCTTCACTAATTAAATTATCTATAAAAAAAAAAAAAATTAGCTGTGAAAATTATTCGTCATAAGTAAAATAATTTTGACCTAAACCATCTTGAAGCCTAAGTATTGAGAATATCTGTTTCACTATTGTATTGGAAGTTTGATATCTCACACCATAATGCAATTACTCTAGTAATGAAGAAACTGATATTTTGCTCAATTAATTTCAATTTAATTAGTTGAAACTTGAGTAGTTCCAATTTTCTGAACACTATAATAGGTTTGTCTCAGATATCACATGAAGTTGACACCATGTCTTGTCCAATTACTCATTCATATGTTATCAATTGAACATAAAATGGAAAACAATTTTCAATTACTACAACTAAAAATTCAATTTTTCCAAAATACATGATTCTCGATTTTTCTCTAGGCAATTTTATAAAATATTATTTAAATCTTCAAATTTTGTGAACACTTATTGAAAAATAAAAGGAATTTCAACTTCAAATTTTTCTAAAACCAAGCATGACAAATCATACAACAATTTTGTATGGTAGGCCTTTTGGTTACAAGTACTTAATTGATGATCAACATAGGGATAAATTGAAAGGTTTTGATAATATCGTAGTAAATAATCAGACATTTCTCATTGGCCACGGTACTGATACCGAGTCCGGTAGACCTACGTAGATTAGCTGCGGTCGCTCAGAACCATTCTCGCTGTATCGCCGCCTCTGGCATTCAAAATCAAATTCAAAAATCATTTTATTCTATACATAATACATAAGGAATCACAGTTTTGAGAAATGTGCAGTTTTCATTTTTCACACTCACTTATGGACAATTGTGCATAGTTAACATCATTACACACACCTTTGGTATAGATAGATTAAACCTTGAAAAAAAATATAAAAAATGAAGTAAATAAAGATATTGTGTTCCTTGAATTATGGTAAGATCCAATTTGATTAATGAATAATAAATTCAATTTCAATCATGTGCAGTGTTTGGTATTAGATATTGAAGAAAAATGAAAAATGAAAAGAATGTATAGAAGCCCGCATAAGAAAAAAATTCTTGTGTGCGGGCTGAAATAAGTAGAATGTTGATTGATTCACAATATTTCGGTGACTGTCTTGAATAATATTGTTAACTGAGGTTCGATTCCTGCCACTGCCAAGACCGAATTTCTCGAGCTTTCCTGTAGTTTCTCTCGAAAGTGAATGAGAAAAAGGTTTCTAAATATTGACAATATCCCACGTCTGCACGATAAGTATACTGTTCGTAACTTGTACGCCACTGGTCTCTAATCGCTTTGCCAAAGCAGTCGCCACTAGGACACTAGGACTAGGACCAGGAACAATAAAAAGACAACATATAGGCCTATTCGACAAAATATAATAATTTATTCACAAATAATATACAGACACATTTTATGGACAAATTCTGATGAATTTAATGAGATTATACAAATAATAATCTAATCCGGGGACTTGACAATGAATCTACATTTTAGGAAAATACATTTCAGAGGCCTTCGTTGTACGCATTCACAGCTTACTGGATCCATTCATGTTTTATTCATTTATTTTATTCTTTGTTAAATTTTGATATATTTTCAGAAAAGTCATGACACATATTACATTCAATTCAATTCAATTTTTCTTCATTTTGTAAAATACATATATTCAGGAAGTGAAAGAAATAATATAACATAATATATAGTATAGCCTACATACGGTAAGCCTGTAGTTCACTCGACATAATTTCTTGCCACAAAATTTCTTGTTGACCAATTTACTCTACTAAGGCCCGGTATTACCAAGTCCAGTTTGTATTTGTATTTTGTATTTGTATTTATTGCCGTTTCTTATAAAGAACAATATTAAAATTGTATAAACATTGTCAGAACACATGTTGTCCTTTATCTGACAACAACAGTTGGCCTTTATCTGACAGTTCAAACTTGTTATCACCATGGTTACCTGTGGCATTTGTAACCACCAACTGTCAGATTGTTCAATAACCTATTTGATCTGGCCGAGGTAATACCGGGCCTAAGAGTATTTCAAATTAATGCTATGAAATAGGCCTATGCATCAATATTATATTTATACTTTTCAGACTTCCAATATAATTTACGCAGATGAAATTATGAATGAAATGAACCCAAGTACAAACAATGCACATCCCAATTCATTTTTCTACACGCATTTTCAAAATTAATTTTTATAAAATAGTTTCAAACACTTTCATAGCCAATATTGTTACATAGCAAGGACCAAAATGTGAGTACAGTATTCTCATCATTAAATTTTAAAATAATAATTACCAAATTGCGTTACAAAATATCCGTTCTCTTGTAATTTTCTTCGCCAATGGACCTCGACAAAAAACAAAAGAAATGTGGTAATCATCAACACACCACAAAGTTGGTTGGAAAGCAACCAACAAACAGTCAAATCAAACGGCCTGATTCAAATAATACGGTAATCACTAATTTACCGTCACAAGTTGGGAAAAAAGCCTGCTAGATCATTTAATTTATAGTAGGCTTATATAAATTACACAGGAACGAAAGCTTCTACATGAATACATTAGAAGCATGATCTCCTCGATCTCCACTCAGCTGACACGACCTTCGACCTTATCAGATCGTCGCATCTCATTCCTGAATTTATCCACCATCTTGTGAGTCTCAATTTGGGTAAAATTAGCGATAATTCTAATGCATGCCGTACGTACAACTACATACGACAAGTCATAGCTTGAAACATTTTTATTCAAAATAATAATTTAAACACACAGAAACCGCTGTCATACACCTGTTATTGCAGGTTATGTTCTTTAAAGGATCCAGAATGGCTAGAAATTCGCTTGTGCGATGACCTTGCTACAACTTCCTGGCGGTCTGCTAGGAGTTGATCGAGGGGACCTTGGACTAAGAGCAGTGAATGTACACAAATTACATAGGTACAATGTAGAGAGGCTACACACGGGGAAAGAGAGTGACCCACTCCCGCGCAGGATGCCATTTTTTGTCCAGTTTTTTTTTTGTCCAAAAGTGTCGTTAACTTACAAGTTAGTCAAGAAGATGCCAGAAATCGATGTAATGCAGTCTAGCAACCGTTCTCAAACATCTGATTTGAATTCTGGACCGAAAATGGCGTCCTTACAGGAGATATTTCAGTAACCAATAAAAAACAGTCACCAAGTTGGCCACTCCCTTCACCAGCATCTAGCCTCTCTAGTACAATGCTTTCTTGACCAACTGAAGAAAGTAAACAGGCAAATATTGCTTAGTATACTTGAATCCACTAAAGTAGAGTGTCTTCTACCAACAAAATAATTGGAAAACTTCAATCATTACATAAACTTGCTGTAACATTGAGGATCCAAAGCTCTCGAAAGATCTAGACTCAATTTCGTTTCCCATCGTAAAAACTCGTCCAGAAAAATCGTAATAACCTAAATTTATCACGGCTGTACAATAACAGGGATATTTGTTTTTATTCTGTTGGTAGATGACCTTCCTCATTCGTGGATATACAAGTATTTACGTACCCATAACTTTAAAGGACGCCTTTCATTCACGATGGTCAATAATGACACATTCTCCGTAATCACAACGTTTACAGTTTGACACACATATTTATTTATCCATTGTCCAGCAATGTACGTGAATCACATGAAAGCGTAATCATCTCGCTTGAGTTTATTAACGACACGGTTAATCGAGAATTATAACGGTATCGTGGTTATAGTAACTTACAAGTACCATCGTTATTACTGGCAAGATACCCAACCTTAGCAACTGTATCCATGTCGAACACACTTTGTTCTTACGAAAATTAGGATAGACGTACATTAAGAATTATTTCTTACACGGGCATATTTTCTTTTATTGCAGGTTAGCTGAGACTATTTTATTTCATTTATATTGACTTTAACAATGCACTGTACTGATGACTAAGATCTATTGGTATTCATTTCATTTTATTTTTACAAAATATTATATTACCAAATTTTCAAAAATAATAATCCTCACACGTCAATAAAGCCAAATTGGCTTGTCTGTACGCTGCGTTTGCAAATGAATAATAATAAAATTATCGACTGGAAAAATTCAACAAAATTGTGTGATAACCTTATCGAATATGGCCATTTTATCTCATTAACCTCATACTTTTTTCGATATTAGAATTTATGTTGTGGGCCTATATATTTCATATTTAATATTGTTAAGAGAAAGCACAATCAAATAATAATTTCAAATTTGAATTAGGAAGGAAATATTAAGAAAAGTGAAGGTATCGATAAGGGTTTTATAGAACGATTAATAAAATTGTGAGTACCCTATTAATTATAAACAAACCGAAATGGCACATAAACCAACAACAAATAATTCTTCCGCTTGCGTGACTACGGGTAACAGAGTGGCACAAACTTCACGTTTAACTACGGTAAGTAAGTTTTATGGACCGTGCATTAGGACCACAGCTATACGTTAGCCATCTGACATTAACATTGCGCTAGACTACTCGGCAAATTACCCAATCTACCTAAACCTACGGCCTCTAATACTCCAGTTAAATTCCTAGATATAAACAAGCTGTAAAAATGAAAATACGATATACTAGTCGTCACGTAAAGTAATAAAATTGGACTATTAAATCTGATGACTTGCCTTTTCAAGAATTTATATTTATATTTGACTTCACTTTTATTACTAAGCACTCAAACGCAATGTCACTGTCAATGTCACTTGAACATATGCCTGATCATCATGGATGATATCATACTCTTGATCAATTATAGGCCTATCAACTAAGAATCTTAAAGGACACCGAAAATGTATGCTGTTGATAACTAGGAAAACGCTATATACGCGTTGTTGGACGAGCGGATAGTAATAGTATGTCGACTTCTTTTCCAAACTCTTGCCTAAATTCGCCAATTGGGTGACATTTAAGTTATAAATGGGTAAAAACTGCTTCGAGTGTTACAAATTTAGCACATTTCATGTTTTTTCTTTAAACTGGCTCACTCGATGAAGTTGAGAATTTCCAGAAATGTGTATAAAGATGTTATTCAACTTCACACAAAATTTCAATCTTTTTGAAAATAAAATTTTTTTAATTTTTTTTCCGCCGTGTTATTCTAACGGGTATTTTTGAAATTTCTAAAATTCATAAAAATAAAAGTTACCACCCGATAATGCCACAAAACTATACAGATCTAAGTTAGATGAGGAACCATAATGAAAAAAAGTTTGGAGTTGATAGCTGTAGCCGTTTGACCTGTGGAGAACCGACAAAAAAACATAAAAAAAACATAAAAACGAACACCAATTTTTTTCAGTATGTCAAATTGAATCCTCGCTAAAGCTCGTCTAACAATGCTTCAAGAGCCCGCATCTTAGACAGATTTACAGGGTGCACTTTCGCCACAAATATCTCAAGAACTACAAATACTACGGACTTACGGTAAAATGCAATGAATAAGTAATACTCTCACAATTAGATATGCTTAGTAGAAAATTGAAGAATAATTTTATCATGGAGCAATAATTGAATCATAAAGTGCCTAATTTGATGGTTTTCATTGCTTAATTCCCGGTCTTCGCATGATAGTAGAAATAAATCACAAACGCACATCCTCAAGTTCAACTCTGCTTATCAATATTTGAAAATTTGTCTTACTTTTTTTCCACAGTTTTCCCAATTTCCTTGGCCAAAATGTGTGATGTAACTAGATTTTGTCCAAATTATGAAATGAAAAACTCCCCCATCTAGCGGTGATTACTGGAACTCTTTCAATATTATACCCTTTTCACTTTTCAACCCACAACCAAACTTTTGAGCACACATCGAACTTGGGTCAAACATTTCGAAGAGAAACATGCTCAGCTAAGATGCGGGCTCTTAACAAATGCAATTATACATACCCACAATACCCGTGGGAATAATCTATTATCGCTTGCTTAACGACCCCATCAACAGCTAGGTTATACGGGGGAAGAATCTATTATCGCTTGCTTAACGACCCCACCAACAGCTAGGTTATACGGGGAAGAATCTATTATCGCTTGCTTAACGACCCCACCAACAGCTAGGTTATACGGGGAAGAATCTATTATCGCTTGCTTAACGACCCCACCAACAGCTAGGTTATACGGGGGAAGAATCTATTATCGCTTGCTTAACGACCCCACCAACAGCTAGGTTATACGGGGGAAGAATCTATTCATTGTAGAAAGTCATAGACCATGCTTGTTTGCCAAGGGACCAATGTATTCTGGGTGTAAACTTTATAACCCACTTTCAGAACGATTACGACAATTGAAGGACGTTGGTGAAAACCATAAATATAATTTAAATGTAGAGTACCTGACGGACAAATGTTTTTACTCTATCAATAAATATCTGGAGGAAGTAAAAATGTAGTTATTTTTAGTGTCTGCCTGTTCTAATATCATTCATTGTATGGTGCAATTTGGAACAGTAAAATAATCTAATCTAATCCCTAATTTTAGAAAAAAAACTAGAAATCATTGCAATTTCAGATATTAGAACCAATTAATTTGTCCTACTGAATCCAGCCTTTTTCTGAGTCGTGACGTGGACACTACTAGATGCTATTTATGTTTCTTTACAGAATCGGTAATGCCTACGTCATGACTCGTGGTCTCCAGAGGACAAAAAAAAAGGATTCTAATTTCGAAATTTGACATTTTGATTTTTTGATTTCTAGTTTTCCCTGAAATTAGGAAAATAAATACGTGATATTATTATGCAAAATATAGTTTCAGGGTTTTCATATCCTTTAATAAATATGTTTTTTCGATCTAATCTTCAACACAATGTATTTGAAAAATATATAAGGTCACTAATAGTCGAGCTTGAGCCATGAGAAATTCACAGTTCTGTTTTCCTGATACCTGTAAAATCCTATGCAATACAGTGAAACTTCCATGCAACATTCTCGTAACAAACTTCTAACTAGCTTTACTGATTCAATTGTTTATTCTATCCCACTCAAAATCCCTCACAACCAATGTTACATCATTCGCTATAGATCGTTTTCCTGCATTGGTTGTTTTTACCTGGTCCCATAAAAAAAAAATAACGGTTTCATTGTATCACAAGGTTTAGCGAGGTAGAATATTTTCTTTTTATTTACATCGAAACTTGATACAGAATCATTGTTCCCGGGTAGAATCAAGTGGTTTATTTATGGCTCTTGTCTGTACCTACTATTCATGGCTAAGATGGTTGAGGAAAATTCTCTAAGGGGTCCTCATTCTGCCACACAAACCCAAAAACCACAATTTCTGTTGAAACTTGGTGAAAAAAAAATCAAGTTATTAATTTTTCAAGTTTCTCATGGTGGTTCAACTCAACTGTGCTAAGGTTGGTATCCTGTAGAATGTAATGGAAAGAAGCTTCATAAAATTGGTACTTGGTAAACAGTTATAAAACTACAGTACCGGTACGGTAGCTATATTGGTAACATTTTATAATTGTGCTATACATAACAGCTAGTGAATTAACTAATAGTTAATGTTTCTACTAATTAACTACTTCTTTACAATCTGAACCCCACGTAATCACTCATACTCATTCATCAACAATTCATTCCATGTTTAAATTAAACCTACTTGAAGCCATCTTTAGACAATCAAAACGTTGCTAGCAATGTTGAAAAATGCAACGTGTTCCTATCGAGAGCAACAAGTTGACAAATCAGATAAATTATGGCCACCGTAAAAACTCGTAATAGGAAACAAGGGATCTGCAAATTGAGACGACCTGTTCTGAAAACATTGCCAGCTACATATCCATCGTCTAGAGCGGCTTTCATTCGTCAATTATATTTATACAGCTAGTGAGCTAGGTAATTCAGGGTTGTTCATTCTTAAATTAGTATAAGAATTCAACATAATACTTCTAGGTATGTAGAAACAAGGATACCACCGATAATCAATCATTACACATTCAATTACTAATCGATCTGCATCAGCCAGTAGTCGATAAAGATCAATCGATTTTAATTATTAATTTGTTCATCAGTAGGCCTATTTAATCTATTCATCGATATTTTGAACTCTTCCAAAATGGATAGTTAAAGGTTGGTATCAATGAAGCTCAGCTACAAGTGTAAGCTCAACGTCAACTGTACCATATATTTTCTTTTTTGCGTAATTTTTCGGATATATTGCGAATTATAAATTCATTTGATTTTGGTTTAGTTATTTTTGCCAATGACCTACTGCTTCAATTTATCGGATGGTCGATTTTTTTCCGGTCATAAAATAAGCAATTATCTTGGAAAATATTCAATTATTTGCCGTCACTTTTTGACTTTGAATGGCAATCCAAGTTAAGAAATTTGTTAACAAATAATTTTCATATTTTTTGTCCAATGACAAGAGTATGGTAGGCCTACTGTTTGTTATAGCAATGAATGATGCAAATATATGTAGTTTGGAACAAAATTGCACATAGGATTTTCTAAATGAATCTTACCACCTAGACTTACATAAAAATGAAAATAAATAAATAATAGCCCAAATTGATTTTTTTCACAGTAGGCCTACCAATTAGATCTGAACAGCAAACCTTAGTTTGTACACTATTACGAAATACACAATATGAGACCAAAGAGATTTAACAAAACCACGTGGCCAGTAAGCAATCGAACATAAATGTATAGATACAAAAAATGCCGCAGAAAGCCGAATAGGTATAATGCCATCAAAAATCGTACTCACTAGGAAGATATCCAGAATAGCTCTCGATAACTCAAACATCGACAGTCTATATTTAACCCCTCTTGTCATGTCTCCCCTCCCCCCCTCCCAAATTACCCCACTCTACATTTAGCAATCGATAATTAGGTTATCAATTTGTCGCACACCTTACTGCTTCTTCTCATCGGGGTAAACCTTCGGATGTAGGATGTAGTCTTGTACCATGTTGTAAGCGAGACCGGCCATCATTGCAGAGACAACCGTACCTTGACCAATCACACGCAGCTGCATGAGGAAGACCGACGTAGACATGCCGCCGCGGTTTTTATATTTGTACGCTCCGAGGGCGAGAGCGATGGCTAAGCCAGTCAGACCTGAGAAGATTCACAATGAGAGTAGAATTCGTGTAATAATATACTGATATATGCCTAATTATGATTTTGATAATAATTTAATTAATTTGATAATTATAATTTCAGTGCTCTAGCAAATGGCATTTTCTTGGTGATCACAGATTTCATTGCAGGATCACCAGGCTTGACAAGTCCTACCAGGGTATATAGACTGTTTAAGCAGGACTCTGCCACTCTATCCCGTAAGGATATTCATTTACTGAATGGTAGTACCAACTCAAAGATGGAGTACACTTCGTTTGGCTGAGGTCAGGTTAGGGTCAGCCCTACCATCACCACGCACAGGGCTCATGTCTCAAGGTTTACCGATTAACGCTATTTGTAAAAAATGTAATCTGTACAGAATAATGAATAACATACCAATGGGGACGAAAGGTGCTTCTTTCGCCTTCCTCGCTAGCCTCTCACTCTGTGATTCTTCGTATGGCATTATTTGAGATTGCTTCGACTGAAAAAGGGTGAAATCAAAAATTAATCCATATGCCTATACACATACATGTACCGGTATGGTGTTACATCATACAAATAGGCCTAATGTAAGCGTAACAAACTTTATACCTCATCCTCCGTCATCTTAGAAAGACCTGCATAATATTGAACAATTTCTTAAACTTAATGGACAGTAGACATACAGATAAAGAAATGCACTCAAGTTATCACCTTTACCTAATGACCTACTGTTCACCAGCTCAAGGTTAGGTTAAGAAAATTATTATCATTGACAGCTGGAATAGTCTGTCTTGGATTATTACTTGAAAGTTTTGATTAACCTACCAAGTAAAACGATGAAATGTGACTTCAAACGTACCTGACTACTGTCAAAGTGGGTTAAATATGTACTGTATTAATAAACTATAGAAAAATGATGTAATCATTGGGTAATGCCCAACTTCTATGGAAAATGGGATCAGAACTGTCAGCTGATTTCAAGGTGACATGCATACGTGCGTTATCGGCTAGTCATTTTTCACGTTGGTAGAAATGCGGCGAAGTTGTGCGAATAGCTTTCAGCTTGTCCAATGAAAGATCCCGCTTGCTGTGACGACATTATTAAGACCCACTTTTTTTAAAATTGTGATGGTCAGTGATTGAACAACTTTAAGGGAGGAGGCCAGTGAAATTTTCACTTTTTTCACTTTTTTTTTTTTTCATATATTTAATTTGTTATGTATTTATAATTCTTTTTTTACTCCATATTACTGATAATACTACCACAACTAATCAATTTTCGATTTATAGTCCCTGTATGTATAGTTTCATGGCCCAAAATTCGCTGTTTTGAAGCCATTTTGTAGCTATATTTTCAGTTGATTACAGACTTTTGAATCACCCACAATTTATGTTGCCAAGGTTAGTGTATTTGCTGATAGGTATCACCACTTGCTTGAGCAATCATTTCACTGTTTTTACTTTTTAGTATCCAAGAAGCTTTGGTTCACAAATTCAAACTGTCAGACTAGAACCATCTAGAACGAAACTCCAGATTTTACTTTTTCCCTTGCGTTTCACTTCACACGTTTTACAGTCTTTTGTCATTTCTGTTGGTTTGAGTCATTTATGAAATGGGTAAGAACAAGAAATTGTATATAAAGAAAACAAAGAAAGAAATATCCAATGCTGCTAGGGTCAATTCTGAAAAGAGAGCTATTTTCAGCCCTAGGCCAGCGGATGATGTTTTGAATGAATCAGGTAAGCCTAAAATTACAACAACAATACTCATTCATAATACTCATCTGTTGGGCATATGATTGTTATGTAACTATGACTGCTTGTTTGACTTATAGCTGGACAAATAGATGTAGGCATATGTACCGGTACGCTAACTGTACCCAGTAACAGCAAACGTAGGCCTAGGCCTATTCCCGGGCTGGCAGAAATACCGATAAGCCCAGGTGCAGCTTCCGAGAGTTCTTCAGACACAGAATACATGTCAGGTGTGGAAGAACTAGAAAACTCGACTGTTGAGGAGTGTCAGCCTTCAACAAGTACCGGTACTGGAGTGTCAGACAATATTTCTGAACGTGAGCCCACGCCCGTTGTCACTGGCCCGAATAAGAAGAGTGAGCGTATACAGGCAGTGTACGCTACTGCGGATGATCCTGTTACCATGCCATCTGATAACACTGTAGAGTATATTATAGCAAATATTGATACATATTCTGAATTATTGAGTCACTGCGTTTGTTCCATCTGTAAAGTGCACAGTTTGACTGTTACTAAGACGCACTCAGCTGGATTAGCTCACAAATTGTCACTTCACTGTGAACTATGTGGAGATATCAATAGATCAGTGTATACGTCAGCCCGTATGTCGACCGGTTCATCGCGTCCTGGGTTCGATGTGAATCGGCGAGCCGCAGCAGCTATGACACACATGGGAAAAGGCTACTCTGGGTTTGAACAATTTTCCACCATCATGGGATTGAATCCGATGAGCAAAACCTCCTACGCGAGCCATTTGAAAAGTTATAGCAATGATGTCACTAGTCAAACATCATTTTTGGATGAAGCGCGTCGAGCAGTGAGAGAAGCGTACGCTAATCTGAACCCATCGTTGCTACTGGATGCCATGATAGAAATTGCTGTGAGTTTTGAT
Organism: Brachyptera risi; assembly: GCA_964007535.1. NCBI lineage: Eukaryota > Metazoa > Arthropoda > Insecta > Plecoptera > Taeniopterygidae > Brachyptera > Brachyptera risi. The sequence goes on along the minus strand of OZ023335.1, from coordinate 25,682,807 downwards.
GGTAGTTGGCACAAAAGGGGTTTCACGTCCAAGTATGGTTTCGCTGCGGTAATCGATTTACTTACAGGATTTGTCGTAGATTTTGAAGTGCTATCGAAGTATTGCCAGTCCTGTGAAATCGGGAAGTCGGAACTGGGTGAAGATTCTCCAGAATATCAAGTCTGGTACAACGGCCACAAGTCATCTTGTCAACAAAATTACGAAGGTTCATCTCCTGCGATGGAGGTCACTGCAGCCGATAGGCTGTGGCGAAGGTCCGAATCCTTCGGAATGCGGTACACCACTTTACTGTCTGACGGTGATGCCAAGACATTCAACCATCTTGTGAAGGAACAGATTTATGGCCCAGATGTTAGTTTCGAAAAAGAAGAATGCTTGAACCACGTTGCGAAGAGACTTGGCACTGGTCTTCGTAATGTGATTGCTCACGAAAAAGGTCAAGGAGTTACTCTCGGAGGTCGCTCTTATGGAAGCCTGAAACCTGACGTCATCAAATCTCTGACTAGGTATTATCGTAATGCTATTGTCAATAATATGCACAGCACCAATGAGATGAAGACCGCAATATTTGCAACACTCTACCACTGTTCGTCCACTGATTTGAATCCGCGGCACCATAAGTGTCCAACAGGCGAGAATACGTGGTGTTTCTTCAACAAAGCATTGGCTAATAATTCTAAACCTGGAAACCATAAAGATTACATTGGGACTCCATTATCAAATAAAGTTGTGACCAAGATCCTGCCCGTCTATCAGCGCCTTGCGTCAGATTCCCTACTTGAACGGTGCTTACTCGGACGGACTTCGAACGCAAACGAAAGTTTGCATAGTACCATCTGGCGCAGATGTCCGAAAGATACATTTGTCTCTAAAATGCGTATCGACATGGCTGTTGTGGAAGCCATCTCTGTTTTCAACAACGGATGTAGTGCATCAGTGAAAGAAAATATGGCAAATGCAAAACTTTCTCCAGGCCATTCCACAGCATCCTTGACGAAGAGACGAGACAAACGACGGGTGGGAAAGAGCCAAGTTCGTGCAGCATTGGCCTTCGAGAAGATGCGACATATAAAGAAGCTGGCTATGCTGAGAGCTGAAGAAAAACTGAAGAAAAATGAGGGTCTCACGTATGGGGCTGGTGCCTTCTAGTATGCCAGGCAAGGAGTTATGAGGAACTGACTTACTAAATCTCAACTCGAATCTGCAAATGTATTTTCTGGGATATATTTTTTCGACAATATACAATATGGAGAATGATGCAACTTCTATAATATTTTATGAAACATATCCATTTTTTTTGTGAATATTTTTGAATACATGCTCAATCATTGACAGTTATCTTTGTCAGTTATGTCTGATGGAACTATTGCAAATAATTGTATAACTTGAATACCTTTGAAATGTATTGTTTCAAAAAATTTGCTGAGGAATACAATCTTGAAATATACTGATAGTATGTCACATATAAGAGGATGATAACTGTTGTTCATTACTGTATCATTTATCTCCATTTTAAAATGAAAAAAAAAAATGTAAAAAAATAATTACTCGAATGAGGGCTTTCTTCATCACTATTCGTGAAAATTCATAAAAAATTTAATTCCAAGGCAAATTTTGGATAAATAATTTTGAATTATTTTTTTTATTTTTTGTTGCCCATCAAATGATAATCCACTGAATTTTCATCCACTTTGTTGGTATATTTAAGAAGTTGGGATTTTCACTGGCCTCCTCCCTTAACTTGAAAGATATCTCAAAATGTGGTATAATCGGTGGTGTAATCGTTCTAGTTACCGAAATTTATTTATCCTCTCACTCATTTCTTGAAAAAAAAAAACGAAAAAATGTAAGTGAATAATCTTTTTTTTTTTTATTGAATTGTTTTATTCCCTGTTGGGCAATTTTTGTATCTTATTTCTTCAAGAAATGAAAATAGAACAAGTTTTTGGTTCATTGTGAGAAAAGTGTGTTGAATAATTAACATTTCAAATGTATGCCTACCTGAAAGATGGATCAGAAAATTGAACAAATTTATGTATAAAACCTAAAGAACCAACATAACATTTTACAGTCTTGTTGAGCTTGTAATAGGTAGGCCTATAAGAGTGTGAGGTTATTGGCTTAAGTACAAAGACGAAGTAGAAGAAACAGCTTGTGGAGACTGGTGAGTGCATTTACAAAATACAATTTTACATACCAGTACTTTGTTTATTGCTGACGTCTGCTTCGGAAGCAGATCCCCGTTGTGGTATCACGTTAGTATTATAAAGATCACCGCGTTGAACTTATTAATGCAAATTGTATATTACATACCAGTACGGCCCTATAAATACTTATAAACAGATGAATAAATTAATTGAAGTAGAGCACAAACAAATATGATGGGGTGCAACTGCTACCCTTCTTCATCACGTTACAAATGATAAAACAAGAGATTATTTTTGAGCTGGATTGGGTGTTACCTGTTGAGCGGGAGGGGATTAATCTCACTTCCGTGAATCGAAGATTAGGATTTCATAGGTTGGAGCAGGATGTGGAGTTGAAGTGATTAGATTAGGAATTGAGCTCGTCTCCACCCTATACTCAGAAACAACAATAAAGAATTGAACGTCAAGTTGAACTAGTATCGCTGTTTGTATATAATGTACAGCACCAAACTCAATGCAAAGTTGTAATTTCATTTTACCTTTATCAAACATGCCTTTACTATCTTACTTTTACAAGCCATTTTTGTGATGTTGAAGATGAAGGAAATCTGATTACGTATTTTCATCTAAGAATTAACAAATATTTGATTATTGATCGATTGTTCCAACGAACCCGTCAACAGCTAGGTTATACGGGGATACGAATGAACAAGAGATTATGAAACTATGAAGTGATAGTAATAAAAGGACGTTTACAAAAACCTCATGCCTTATGCGGGAATAATCACTCATCTGAAGCAAGTGTTGTAGATCTTTGTAGTTTGCTGTTCTAATTGTCCAGCAAGAAGACAGATATTTTCACATGTTGATCATCTCTATAGACTTCATTGAACTTTTACACTGTTGCATTTTCTTCAAAATATATTATACTCAAGCCGACTAAAATAAAATCTAAAATAATCTACAAAAGTTGAAAGTTTAAATAATCACGATTATGACAAATTCATAATGAAAAAACTTTTGCAATTATTATTTGTACTATTGTCCACAATATGAATCTAAATGAGTTTTAATTAAATATATTTCTGAAGCAATTTAGCAACGTCGCACCATAACCCTTACCTATTACAAACCTATCCTCAGAAACGCATAACAGAAGAGTTCCTTTGTTACTGTTGAGTTATGATTGGCATTTTCACCTATTTAGCAGTTGAACTGATCGAAGAGATAGGCAACACTTGCTACAGATTGGTGAGAATTATTATACTTTCCATTTTCTTGGGCTATTGAACCACTGCAACCAAACCTAAAAACTTTTCCAACAGAATGCAGAATGCATGGAATGATTTATTAAACAAATACATTAAAATTATTTTATAATCGACAAATCATCATGAATAAATATTAATTCCACGAATTGTTCACTCATAAATTATATCGTAGTATCTAAAGCAGCCTTTGGACCATATTAGCAGATTCAGACTTATTTTCAGTCCATTTTTCAGTCCATTGGTAAAAAGTTATTCACTGAAAATGCATTTACCGGTAGTCGGGGCTATTCATTGATCTAAACATGAGAAAATTCTGATAAATAACTAGATTCTGAGTTAGGGTAACTAATTCAGAACCATTGAAGTGAATTGAGCTAAATAATTAACTCAAATATTTAGTCCCGTTTTATCCCGTGTTCCGGAAAAATAATCAAAAACGCTCGTGGAATCCAGGAATTCTATTAGAATGATTGTAAAGTTTTGAAACTTGCAAACATTATTGTTCACACTAATGGGCATGTCATCAGATACGGTACTATAACTTCCATAACTATTGCCATTCTATTGATACAGATTTATTTAGAATCTCATGAAATTTTGTGAAAATATCTTGGCAGCTAGAACATTAATAATAATCGAATGACAAGATATATGAGAATTACTACTATCCGATGGCAGCTCATTAGTTTGAACATCATTTTTGGCAAGTTTTAAGGGCTTTCAATTATTATTGCTTTGGAATTCCCGTATTCCACGAGCATTTTTATTTATTTTTCCGGTGCACGGAAAAAACGGGACAGAATATTTCGAATTATTTTTTCATCACTTGAATATCAATTTACTTCAATAGTTTGGCATTAGCTGATTTGAAATAAAATTATATGACAGAAATAGTTTTTCTTATTTCTAGATGGATGAATACCGGTTGCCTTAATGTGCATCGAGTTACAGTAAAGTAAACCCTCTCCAATCAGAAATTCCATGTACACAAAAATATACATCTTTAATTAGGCCTATAACAGTTTGTAGGCTATTGTCTAAATATTCAACATTGATCTCATGGGTCAAACCACTGTAGGGACCAGAACTATTGCTTGAATTGCACAAAAATTTGAATTAATCACAGAGTTTGAATTGCTGAGGTTTTACTACATGTATGCACGTTGACGATTCAAAGTTATAAATAAGAATATAGGCATATTTTGAAACTACACGTATACAAAGTATGGTAAATGAGACTGATGGTAACTAAAATCAATAAACTAAAACTCAGTCTTTTTGACAATCACACATTTTCAATCCCCGTACTATTATCGGCGTCTTTCTTCACAACTTTCTTCGTGTTCGGATCGATGGTAATGTCCTCGATCGGATCTCTCCAATAAACGAATCCGGAAAAATCTTCGTACAGCACGGTTTCCGAGAAGGGCGGAAACATGTGATCGACGAGATAGCTCAGATTGGAATAAGTCGTTTGGAACGTCTGCGTAAACTCGTGTTTCAGCTCTCCTCGATGATTGATCGTGAATATCCGAAACATCGGAATGCCGACAGCTCGGTACGACCAAACGTCGTTGACTTTATTTCCGTATCCGGCGTAAAACGGGTTGCTTTTCGCTGGAAACAGTGCCTGGATGTCTTTCAGGCACGGTATCTTGAAGTCTTCCGGCTTCTTCTCGATAACCTCGCGACACAACGCGTTGAGAAGTCCTGTCGGACTCAGCAATAACGGTCCCTCTGGTAAGGATAGATCCTCCTGCTTAATAGACTTCAAATAATCCCTCGTTATACCAGCCTGGCCGATAGCACGTGCCGATAGATACAGCAGTTTATAGCCATTATTCTTGATCTTATTGAATAACTGCGCGACTCCACTCTGGGCCCAATCTTTACCGAGTATCGGTAAAAGCTGTCCGAGTACGTCCGATTTCGTAATAGTCCCGTCGATATCAGAGATTACTACTTTATCGTCGTATCGCCATCGATAGATATGACACTTGCACTGCGTCGTTCCCTGATACGCCGATGTGACGCTGAAAACGACTTCATTTTCTCCGCTATTCAAATTCAGATTCTTTATCTGGTCCGACGACAAACGTAACGTCTTTCTGTACAACACTCCTTCGCCTTGTGGAAACTTGTCGTTGTTATAAAGAACTTCAGTCGTTTCTTCCTTTTCCTCCTCTTTGACTTGTTCTTCTTCGACCTTGACCACATCCACCGCCCTCTCTTCTTTTATCACCGCCTTCTTCCGCTCCGATCGCCTCCACGACCACCAAGACGTGTAGCTCTTTGCCTCTGCAGGTTTGTCCGTTTTCTCTTTCGGCATGTATTCACGATGCAGCGAGTCCAACGCGTTCTGCGACAAGCCTCGGTTGAAAACAACGACACTCAAGACGATTGGACACGCTGTTTTCCAGTTGAAATACTTCCCGTCCACGCGAACTACGAGGTTAGGATCGTCCAGTATCTTCGGATTGTTGCTGAAATCGTCGTACGAGATTAGACTCTTTTCGAATGCTTCGTCGGTGGGCCCTTTTCCCGACAGGCCGCCGCATCGGGACAGTGCGATGTCCTTTAATACACCTCCGTGGCTTTCGCTCTTGGTTTGTTGCACGAAATCTGGCGATTGTGGCAACGAAGCTCCGTAGCCCGACTCCAAATCCTCCTCGTTTCCACATTTCGCTTCCAGTTCGACATTTTTATCAAGCTCGGCGCTCCGCACGAATTCCATGTTTATTACCGTATCAGTCGAATCGTGCTTCATTTCGACTATATGGTGATCTGCATCTTCTATCTTCACCTCGGAAGTTTCCACAACTTGTGAGATATCTTCTGATTTCAATAGATTTTCACCAATCTCCAACTTCGAGTCTAGTTTCGGTTCGGAAGTCCTCGGAATAAGTTCAGTCTTTTGGTCGGTATCAATGGGTGTATCAACAAAATGCAACTCCGGCGGGTTATCACCCATTTCTTTCTTCTCCTCCTCTGATATTTCAGTTATAACTACCAATCTCCCAGGTTCATCACCGGTTATTTCCGCCTCGCCGCTTAGATTCTCTTCCTCGTTTACGCACGTTATTACAACATCTCCTTTCTCCAACGCCTCGGACGAAACATCCCTGTCCTCCGTCGAATGCAGAACTTCCGTCTCCATTTCCTCGATCTTTCGCGTGCTGTACGAGTGCGGGAAGTACAACGCCGACACTTCAGGATCGAGCTTCTCGACGTTGATGTCGGACAGGTAGACGTCTTTCGACTCGGGATTGTGTCGGATGTACTTGGTCTTCTTCATGAACGAGAACATGCCGCTCAGCATGGAACGGTGCTGCTCCTGGTGGTGGACGTCGCCGGGACTCGGGGCGCTCTCGCCTGGTTCCCGGCGGGGCGAACACATGCTCTGGAAATGAGGAATAAGTGAGAATTAATAGACGTACAGTGAAACCTTTATCCATCATTTCTCAACGAACCAGGAAAACTATATTATTCATGCAGGAAATTGACCATTGTAGATCGTCCGCCCTCGTGATGTCACAAAATATAAAAACCAATCAAGTGGACAGTGAAGCAGGGGAAATAGGGAAATAACCAATCAAGGTATCTAAAATTTCCCCTGCTTCGTATAAGTCACGCCCATCTACAATGGTCAATTGATCCATTTAGGAAAATTCAACAATGATTATATGGGAGTGGGGTGAGAATAAATTAATGATACAAGTAGTAGTAGCATTAGTAGTATTTTTTTTTTTGATATTGGGTTTTATCGACGCACTGTAATGATTACTAAGATCTATTGGCATCGGATGAATGATTAATGAGATGATGGGATGATGAGATGGATGTTTTATTTTTTTAGTAGTAGTAGTAAATCGGTGTATCCGGGAACGGTGTTTAAAGGTTTCACTATAATGTGATTGTGGGTCAGTTCAGTATGCTTTATAATTCTCAAATTATACATCATCTAAAAGCTGATTCCTTTCTCTGATAACAATAAATAGTTCGGAGATCCAACTTCATTCCTGCACGATTGTAATAATAATGATATAATAGGCCTAATAATAATGATATTATATTTACATATTAATTCTTGAATTAATCACACGATATAAACAATGTCAGTGTCACAATACAATTTAGCACCAATAGAAGATCGCACGTCGTCGGCATTAACCGAGCATAGGTACACAATCTTTCTCACTTTTACTCCCGGCTGCTCGCCTATCTTCCTCTTGCGCGCAATACAAAGTTGACTAAATTCTACCCCGCCCGGAAGAGTGACGATTTAGCCTACGTGGAAAAGAAGAGAAACCTTTTTTTTCAATTACTGATCTAGAAGTTTGGAAGGTCCGCTTATATTCGGGACAATACGGTACTGCGACAGTACCTTAGACTGTTGCGGCGGGGTCGGCAGCTCCCCCCACTTCCAGCTGTGTTTCTCCGGCTCCGCGACGCTCTCCCCGTACTGCTTGTCGAGTTCGCTGTCGGACAAGATCGAGATGAGTCGCCGGTCGTCCCAGTGGCACGACTCGGGCCCCGCCTCCGAGTCGCTGAAGAAGTGGAAGTCGTTGTCGTTGGTGGCGGAATGGTCGAGGCCGGCTAGTTCCATGGAGGTGCTGCTGCGCAATTCGTGGAGGGATTTGGACGAACCACGGCTAGATGACGTGGACAAGATTATTATTAGAATGGGATGTTGAATATCTTGACTACAGAATACTTGACAGAATTGAGCCATATCAGATTTCCAAATAAAGGTTGACGACTGACGAGAATTGTAGGTCTATTGTACTGTGAGTCTTTATTTGGTCAATATTTGTATGATGTAACAAAATTAATATATATCATGATTAGTAAATATACAGTAGACCTATATAGACCTATATAATAGAGCAGGGTTCTCTATTGAAAATGGTCTTCCACCCAAACCTTCCATTTTTTTTTTAATTGCTTCAATAAATACACATAAATTACAAATTCGACATTCACTGATTCATTTGATGATTGATTGATTGATTGGTGATAATAATACTACCGGTAATACAAATTAGCAATGACTAAGAGAGTAATAGGAGGAATATTATCATGGTAGGCCGATAAGACCCATGATAATAAAATAATGTAGTGAGGGCTAATAATGATAAAATTATGGTAAAGACTAAAGATGATAAGGAGCTTGAGAGATTGAGTAAAATTATCGAAAAAACGTAATGGTAGTGGTGAGTGGAATAATGAATATTGCGATTTGACATGATGTCAACAAAGCAGAGCCTAGGAACATCTAAACGCGGTATGACTGCGCGGCCTGGGAACCCTCAAAAGATAACCACTGTAGAACAGAATAGAATGTCTTCATTTATTACGTATAATTAATAAAATCAGTAGGCCTACAGTCAAAAAAGGCGAGGTTTAGTCACCTGATGACTTCTTCCACCTAACCTTACATGAGAAAGAAATGAAATGAAAGAAATGAATGATTTTGAACATGAATGCTATTTTGGCAAAACATTTAAATTCATTTTTTATTCCTTTATTAGGTGGGTTAGGTTGGAGATTAGGTACGTGTCTTGCCGGCACAAAAGGTTCATGGAAATAGTGCCCGGCCTAGGCCTAGTTGGAAATAGTAGAAATAGTAGATCGCTAATTTTACAGTTCAAACCTTAGACCTACCCTACAGTACCGGTACTTAACCTTAAGCATTATTCATCATCAACTTAAATAATCCAAAAACAGATGGGCACAGCTTACGATAAATATATATACCAAAAACTTACTTCAAAGTCTCGGTGACTGATTGCGGAACATCGTTAGAACCACTTTCCTCAAACTCAAAGTTTACGGACTCGGACAATGAAGATTCCAAGTTCAAGGCTTCTAACTCAGTTCTGGATGTGCTACTATCGTCGCTAGTTTTCTTTCCTCGTTTTTTGTACATTTTCTTCCTCTTCTTTACTTTATCGCCACTTATATCACCATCTGACTTCTGACTTTCTCTACCCTGTTCCTCGTCTATACATTGGACAATGTCCATCACAGCCTGCGACCGATTAGTTTCTATATGTGAATCTGCATTGAGATTGAACGACTCCATTACAGGTTCAAGTAAAATCGGTCGAAAATCACTATTCAAAGAGCTGATCTTCTCTGAAACTTTTATTTTTGAAGTTTCGGCACAGAATATTTTTGGCTGAGATTCCTTTTGGATACTTTGGTTATTTCCATCCTTCAATTGATTGAAAGTTTTCTTCATTAGTGTTTGAGATTCTTTCCGATACACATTTACCGATGAGAATCCGTTGGCGTAGATCTCAGTGTTCTTCCCTTGGTCACCTAGAGAATCGAGGGGAATTGGTGAACAGTAAAGATTTCTTCGATCCATTCCGTCATCGTCTAGATTGTTTCCGTCGACTCTTTCAACAAAGAATGCTTCACCACAATCACCGAGTTTCATATGAAAGTCCAGTGGTACCCCGTTGATTTCTATATCAACAATCTTTTCTTTACTGTGCAGGACCCCGAGTTTTCCAAATCGAACGTGAAATGGTGAACATGTGAAAGTTCCATCGGGCTGCTCAACAACAATAACGTCAATTGCTCCAGTAAACGTAGATCCATTGATATCGTAGTAGAAGTCTTTAAAATGTGACACAAAATTAACGATACTGTTCATGATTAGGTTTCATGTGTATGAATAGGCTCTGAATATTCTAGATACTTCCACTGGACTGTGTACTGAAGTCAATCAATTGATAAGACTGCGGAGCACAGGCCTACGCCAAGGCCTAGCCTCTAGTAACCTACAAAACGAGGTTAAAAACCTTAAAAACGAGCGTAAATAGGTGAGCTAGCTCATCTCTAATATGAAATAGTCAGCGGAATGATTTGTTGTTTGACAATTTATTATCAACACTGAATATCTGATAGTAAACAGCTGTATTCTCAAACAATTCTTTCAAAGACAATCCGAACTGTCAATGTCAGATTAATGTCAACAGAGATGTTTTCTCGAGATTATGCAAGACACCAACCTTGGAATATTAATGACTACTTTATCGACTCTACTTCACAGTATCATTATTTTGTTGGTGAGACTGCTGGAGGGAATTTTCAACATTTCTATTACCAACTGCTAAAACACAATAAAAATAACTAATTCAGGTTTCAATTATTAATACTTACTCTACACATATTTTATTAAGATACAATACAAAACGTTTATAAAATCTGTGCATTGAAAAATATTGACACAATAACAGACACTTGGTTAGATATTAATTATGGACATTTATAATTATTATTCCACTCATTCCTGACATCTTTTGTGTTTAATATGAACACACACGATTGTATAGAAATAATTAAGTATAACAGTATCATAGAAAAACTAGGAATATAAAAATAAATAAATTGTAGAGAATACATTTTTGTTCACTTCTTCAATGTTGCTGCTTCAGCAGTTTCGATTGAAGCCACAACATCTGCTAATTTAACTCCTAGTTCTTTGTCATCTTTTCGAGGCTTCCTGAGAACACATAGAAAATTGCAATCAGCTAATTTTATTCCAATGTGGTATTTAGAAGAGCAGTTTACTTGGTAGAAATCTCGTAAATGCACATCTGTAAGTCTACGGTAGGCTAAAATATGGAATTGAACTATCATTTCCCTTTTGGATTTAATTTTCTAAATTGAGGCGGTGAGCTCCAAAATGGTCCAACTCACTATTTTCTCACTTTGAGCTTGATCGATAATCTTTACCACAAGATATATTTTCATCAGCTCCAAAGTGACCCATCCAAAGTTCCATCATTTTTTGATGAATGGCAGCACTTGTTTGTTTTGGCACTGTGAGTGTGGTTCCATTTTATGGATTCCAAACTGGCCAAAACCACAGATTTAGGATTGGGCTTGGGCTATTTTGGAGCTCACCACCTTCATTACACATGACATTTCCGAGTATTAGCACTGTTTGTTTCATAAAAATAAAATAATTCTACTTGTGCATTGAATATAGGCCTACAATTTGATTGGAATCATATTCTTCCACTATGATAATGATAGAATTGTTGCTATTTCTGGTTTACAGTAATAGAAATGATACAATGAATATGAAGTAGGCCTAGTTACGTAAATTATTATCCTGCAAAAATGACAATATTCTGTATGGAATGAGATTTCCTAAGAACTGCTCTATCATATTACCTTATTAAAACTAGATAATTAAATAAATGAAAACACAAGACTAAAGACAAAAATACTACGTCAAGATTGAAAGATGAATTATTTGATAAGAATAAAATATACAATTCCAAGTTGAGATCTGATCTAGGTAATATATTTATGAGTTGTATTAGGAACTATGCAATGAACCTAAAATAGAATAAAAATTTTCCTCTTGCAGCCTTCTCATGTTATCTAAAAACTGGAACAATTTTCATGAAACGACATATTTTTGCAGGTTAGATTTTTCTTATGATAATGATACTTGTACCCTACACATTGATCTTGAATTCATTCTGACAAAGAAAAAAGATTTGCTCAACAATGTAAAGAGGGATTTAGATGACGCTTATTCTGTGCGGATTTTGGTCCGCGAAAGTTTGCGGATCGGCTATATTGGAATATTAGCCAATCAGCGTAGACTGCGGACAGGCGGGCAGGAGTTGGGCTGTTGTCTACTTTTTCTGCAGATTCTGCGCGTATTTTATCCGCTAACAATACGCGTCATCTAAAGCCCGCTTAACTCCACTCCCTCCTCATCCCCAACCATGTCTCCCACGGCCCTGACTTACTTTCCAAAGCTCTCGCCCTCCGCTATCGTGTCTGGCAGATGCCTGTCGAGCGTCTCGGGTAGGAGAAGTGCGAGTAGACCGCCCAATAAGACCATCGCGCCGAATACGATTTGCGGCAGCGGCAACCAATAGGACGACTGAAACAAACAAGAGAAATGGCGTTGTTCATACTGTAATCATATGATATAGATTTTTTTTTTATATATTTTTTCAGTAGATGTTTATTATTATCATTATTATTATTTGGTTTTAACGACGCATTAAAATGATAACTACGATCTATTGGCGTTGAATTAATGATTGATTTGATGATAGGATGATGAGATGAAGGTTTCTTAGGTATTGGGAAGGATAGCGGGAAGGAAGCGGTCGTGGCCTATATTGTAGGAACCATCCCAGCATTAGCCTAGACTACAGAGGAAAACCACGAAAAACCCCTGTAAATGTTCAGGAGAAAAAAAAGTCAAAATGATACTTTCAGATAATGCAGTGAAATAACACATTTGCATGAGTCATTCAAGTACGATGTTTTGCAGGTGTGAAAAGAATTGTTTTCCTAAATTTTTGACTTACAAATTTTATTTTCGATAAAATTGCGAGTACGAAGTTTTGCCATTAAGGTATTGATGTGTGTATTATATTCCCACAACTCTAGAAAATACCTTTGGCTACCTATGCTATTTTGGTAATTTATTTGAAAAATGATTTCAATCAACGCATTTTTAGTGTGTGTAAAACGCGTTGTGAGCGTGACACGTGTTACTCACCAGCAGGTTGACGTACGGAGCCGTGATTCCTCCGAGCCTGGCAAACGTGGAGCTCACCCCGAGTCCGACGTTCCGTATCACTGTCGGGAACTGTTCCACGGAGAATAGGTAGATGGTGGCGTAAGACGCTGTCACGGCAAGTTTGCCCATCATGTAGAACGTTATAGTCAGCCAGTCCATGTCTGGAACAAGGATCGTTAGAAAAGACTCCGGGCGATGTAGTTTTGCGGAAAATTATGGTCACAGACAGCGCAGTCCTGGTGTTGAAGACCATTAGTTTTAAATAATCAAAATGGGGTTGTAAGATCGCCCTTGTGGTGCCCCGTCCAAACGATCCTATCTTTCATCCATAGCCTTAATTGGGGAACAATGATTTTGTATCAAGTTTCGATGTTAATAAAAAAAAATAAAAAAAAAGTTGTAGGCATGAATTATTTAATTATTCATTCATTTATATCAGATTTAACGATGCACTCTACTGATGACTACGATATATTGGCGTCAGTGAATGATATATGAGAGGGTGGGATAATTCAAGATAGAGTGATAATCCAAGTTATATTCAGATACCATAGTGTTTTCCCTTTGATCGTTCAACTCTGTGGATAAGCAGATCAACGTCTTAAACACTACTAAGTCTAGGGTTGACGTTCGATTTCAATATTTTCAATTGATTCAATAATTCAGGACTTTGATATCAAATTGGAATATTTGATGTATCTGATATCAAAACACCGATCGATGTCAAATAGAAATCGAATATTGATTTGGATTAGAAATCGGAAATAGCTCAAATGAGAGATAACTTGCACAAAAAAGTGAAAAGATAAAGTCCTAACATTAGGTTAACGATTTAATTTTGTAATTTTTTTTAAATGGGTGGAGAATAAACTGAAATTAGAACAATACTACATGATCGAGAATCTTGATTTCAAATTTCGAAGTTTTTCCCATTCAATATTCTTGATTCCACAGTGATTGAAAATTTCGATATATTTTGATCGATATTCGATATTCAAAGTTTCGATATTGTTCGCAATTTTCATATCAAATAGCAATCCTACCAAGTATCCAGAGTGCAATTCAAGAAGGCGGTACAACAAGCAGCAAGTGCCTGTGCATGAAATTCTTACTAGGAAAACGCGGGATGCGCGTTGTGAGATGAGCTTAGAAGTATGGCAATCTAGAATGGAAAATAACTTGTCAGCTCAATTTACATCTACAAACCTTGACTTACTTCAAACGTTCAAAAACCTCACCTGCAACTTGTTGATATTTATAGTAACCTGCAACCTGTCGCATAAACACTTCGCAAAACCAATTGATCCAAATATTCAATAAAATGTACACGTTTATTGCGTTTTCTTCATTATTTCTCATTCGATTGTTGTAAAAATCTCTGAAAAGGTGAATGATAGTATTTTTCATATTCTGTGAGAATTTGAGAGCTTTTGAATAAATCTTGTTTTTCAAGTATTTTTCCTCCGGGTTATTCTTACGAGGATTTTCCAAACTTTCCGATTATTTTCCGGAAAAACCTTCCGACCGATTCCTCTGAATAACAATCCCAACCTATTCTGGTATGACAACAACGTTTAGAAGAAGTTTCAAGTTGATTGATTCATTTCTCTGACCTGTATGCCGCGTACATAATTACAAAAAAAAAAAAAAAAAAAAAAAAAAAACAAACATAAAAACGAAGACCATTTTTTTTCAGGGTGTGAAATGGAAAGCTTCGCTACGCTCATCTAAAAAGAGCCTATAATTTAAATTCTCACCACTTGGTACTGCTATCGTCAATAGCAGCATGAGACCGCCGATACACATACAGCCGCACAGCAACGACTTGCGACCCCAACGGTTCAACGTGAATATCAGCAAGGTCGCGGCCGGTATCTCAACGAGGCCGCTGAGAACGTAGTTCAAGTTCTCGTTGCCGCCCAGGTTCGACGTGTTCCACGACAGACCGTAGTATGTGCAGTTGTTCACGAACCTAGACGAGGAATAATGTCTTGAAATATTTTGTGGTGAAGTGAGAAATGAGATGTGAAAACTATAGTGCAGGTTCTAATTAATTCCTTGTATGATAAAGAAGGCCTTGTTTTAATCGTTACTGATTAATTGGTGACACAGTCTTGTTGCTTGGATTTAATTAGTATTTTAATAGCTTTGGGTGATTTGAAAACATTTCATTATATATTTTTTTACAACAAAACGGCTGATCTGATCTGAGTGAAAGGTCGTAATAATGTATATCATTATTATATCGAGATGCTGCGAAAATTTAAATTCTTTCGGAGGAAATATTTTTACGAATTTTCTCCTCTGGTTTATTCTTACGGGACTTTTGAAAACTTTGAAATAAGTTTTCTCAGAAGTGATTCAACTGATTGTGTCTCAAAACTATACCGTATTGGATATGAGATTACTTCACTTGTGTACGCCAAGTTTCAACTGAGTTTGAATTTTTGTTGGACCTGTGGAGCCAAAAAAAAAACAAAAAAAAAACAACTTTTTTTTCGCGTATCGTGAAATTGAATATTTGCTTCGCTCATTCAAAAACACGTACCAGCGACAAAATGGCTATTGAAAACACGTAACAGCGACAAAATCGTGATTGAAAACACATACCAACTGACAAAATGACGATTGAAAACACGTACCAACTGAAAAATATGTTGAGAGACTTATTGCGCAGATTCGGGTAACGGAATAAGTCGAGAAGCGACGTCTTCTCCTCCTTGACGTCAACGACGTCCGGGGGATTGTTGAGCTTGTCCATGATGTCGGCGGGTATCGTCACCTTGTTTTTCGCCGCCGTCTTCAGAAACAGGCCCTTGGCTTCTTCCGTGCGACCCTTCATCATCAGCCAGCGGGCAGACTCCGGGATAAACCTGGGGAAATGGGAACAAATCAATGACGAGGCAGGAAGTTCCCACGACGTAAACTCTCATAGCCGTATACTTTTCATTTTACCAAGGTACCAATAATTCAAAATTTTATCATAAAAAATAATACAAATTTCAAAAATTACCAACAAATAAACAATTTTGAAATATCCATGAAATAATATAATTAGATGAGCGTAGCGAAGATTTCCATTTCATATACCGAAAAAAATGAGTTTTTTTTTGTGTAATTTTATGCACGGCATACAGGTCAGGAAAAAAATCCAATCAACTCAGAACTTTTTTTTTTCACATATTGATGTCATACCAGAATAGATTGGGATTGTTTTTCAGAGAAATTGTTCAAACGTTTTTTTCGAAAAAAAATTGTAAAGTTTGGAAAATATCCATAAGAGTAACCCGGATGGAAAATACTTGAAATTTGAAAATTTTTCATGAGCTTCAAAATTTTTACTGAATATGAAAAACACCATAATGCATATTTTCAGAGACTTTCACAACAATCGGATGATAAATAACAAAGAAAATGCAATAAAAGTATACATTTCATTGAATAATGGGATCAATTGGTTTCGAATGAATAGATAAAATGTATAGGGGTGTGCGAATCCACGTTTTTCGAATCGAATCCGAATCCACTTTCAGATTCGGATTTGGTCAAACGTAAAAGATTCGAGAGTTTCGAATCTTGGCGCCAAAAACGTGGCAACGTTGCATTCTCCATTTTCAAGAACAATTGCTGTAATGGTTAGACTTGTGCTGCATTTAATATTTCATGCAGGGGTAATTATGAGAATGCTGAGATAAGATTTTCACTTCCTGAATCAAGTGTAACTTGATCAGCAATGTCGTTTGTCCCATTATTATGCTTCACAATGCATTTTAGGAAGATTCCGGTTCAGATTCGGTAATTTTTATGGAGATTCGATTCGGATTCGGTTCGAAATGAAAAAGATGGGTTCGCACACCCCTAAAAATGAATTGATAAAACGAATAACTACTACACCGAGTACGGACTACTCACCACCAGTAGCTGAGGAAGACGAGGCCCGGTACCGTTAACGCGAGCTGCAGCGTCCGCCAGTCCTTGATGAAGTACGAGAAGACGAAAGTCAGGATGTAGCCCGTCGTGAAGAAGTACTGGGTGACGATTCCGGCAAATACCCGCTTCTCCGGTTCAACCATCTCCATTCCTGTGACAGAATAATTCCTGTTAACATTCCAGTAACATTCCTGTGACAGAATAATTCCTGTTAACATTCCAATAACATTCCTGTGACAGAATAATATTTATATTTTACAAGATCTATGGCAAGTTCTTCTCAAAATTTATCGTTCTTAAGAGCATTCTTTATTGAAGCAAATTATCACATTAGTCGAGAGGGAATCCTTTGGAACGTTTTCCAGGGGACTGGACTGAAAAAACTTATCAAATTATTATTGCTATAAGTGTTACAGTGGAACCTCTTTAGTAAGTTTCTCTTCAGTACATTTTTCACGTTAGTAAGTTTTATTTTTTTATCCCATCAATAAGCTCCCACATGCTGAATAATTTCTTGAATAAGTTTTTCACTTTCGTAAGTTTTTTCTGTCTGGTCCCCTGAAAAACCTACTCAAGAGGTTTCACTGTAATGCTATTATTGCAAATATTATTGCTTTGGGGTAGTAATAATGCCCTTGTGGTGCCTCGTTCAAACAATTTTAAACTTTCATCCATTGCCTTCGAAGGCAACAATGGTTTTGTGTCAAGTTGCCAATTTAATGTTGATACAAATGAAAAAAGGAAATTTGTCTGGGAACATATTTTTCTACATAATTCTTTTAAATTTTCCTCTATCATATTGACAATAACTCACCGATAACGTAGGCAACCAGCGACACGCCGGGAATCGTGGCTCCGACGACCATTCTGGCCAATATGAATGTGATGTATTCGGGAGCAATGGCCGCCAAGAAGCCACCGACGACTTGCATTACCAACGCGATGAAGAAAATTGGACGTCGGCCGTATCTGAGAATCGAGACGGCGTGATTAGTTCACTAGGAGAATTACGGTTGGCATTGGAAAGTACGACTAGACAACATGAAGTGAGAGAAAAGAATTGCGATAATAATAATATCTCTAATAATGATATCAAACAATCCTATCTTTCATCCATGGCCTTAATTGAGGAACAATGATTTTGTATCAAGTTTTGATGTTATTAAAAAAAATAAAAAATAATAATAATATTAATAATAATGATTATAACTCATAAGATTCTATAATGAATAAATGAGGATGAAAAGTTTTTTTTTCATCAATTACCTGAAGATGATGTGAAGAATGATATGTACGTTAACACGGTTACCGGTACAAACTTTTTGCCACCCCGGTAAGTCAAGTGACCCAATCAGAAAATCTACGGAAAGTTTTCGATATGTTCACATCGACTTACCGAGACGGGAAAAAATGTACAGCCGTGTTACGATAGACAAAAAAACATTTATTTGGTCTATGGTGTTAATATGGAAATGAATCAGGGTTAACGTTGATTCAACATTGCAACTTTGCTGTTAAAATAACATGAATTTTGGAGTATATCCACTTCTGTCTTGATAAAATACGATCTCAAATATGAACTCTGTTTCATTTTTCATGTAAATTATATTCCAAAACAAGAATGAAATGAAATGAAAGTGAAATAAAAATGAACAATAATTTTAATTGAATATTATATCCTACTATTCCGCTATCAGTTCAAGAGCCCATGGAAGTCGATTTAGCGAAATATAAGTTAGGTGATGAGTTTTGAGCGGTATGAGATATAAAAATTCGAATACAAATGACCCACGGATATTTTCAACACCTTCAAGATTGTCTAAGTTACAATTAATTCAATATTTATCGCATAATTGTCAAGCGTATGCAGCTAAGAAAAAAACTTTTCAACTGTATATGCTTGACAATTGAAAGATAATTATAGATTGAATTGTTTTCAATCATACCATCTTGAGGGTCATGAAAACATCTGTGTTTCCCCCCCATATTAGAATTTTGATATCCCATATCGTTCGAAAACTATAATCAAAAACACGATATTTCGCTGAATCAACACCCATTCACTCTTGAGAGGCCGCAGGCGCTCGTATTTCACTCCGCAAACTCTCACGGCCGTAATATTTCAGAAATCAATATGATTGCTTTTGCATTCTGTTAATAATTGAAAAACGGAGGTTATCACACTTACAGAATTTTGAACAAAAAATTTGTAATTTTTCAAATTCTTCAAATAGAAAATAAAAAATTTGGAAAATGCAAAAACCTGAATAAATATTTTTGAATACCGAAATGAAATATAAAATGTGAAATATATGAAGAATGTGAGCTAGGGAATTAACAACGTTTATGTGAATATGAGTTCGGCGGGCTAGTCTACGGGTGGCGCCTAGCACACGATGCATGCTGAACTCGAGTCTGAAGCGAGCGAACAATGAGCCTGTGTAGAGCGCATACGGCCTCTAAACAACAACTCATTTTGAAAATTATTATTATGATTTTTAAAATAAAAAAAATAATTCAAAACTTATTACAAATTCACAACCCATGACGCCTTCCTCTTAATCCGTATCCGTAAAGTATGAACTAGGCTATTATTATTACCTAATCGTCCGGTTATGTGCTAAAATGTCTGTGTTTGCGCTGAGAGTTGAGAGGGTTGCGAGTTAAGGAGGGTTGGAAATTACCGGTCGGAGAGATCGCCGAACGTAAACGATCCGATCAACTCGCCGATCATGAACACCGAGTCGGCCATCGCGCGCATCCACGCGTCCTCGCACACCAGGTTGAACTGCGCACACAAACACGAAGGAAATTAATTAATTAATTAATCAATTTATTTATTCATTCATGGTTTTTGAGTACATCATTTGAATGTTCAGGAACTAAGCAATTGGGGTGATGAACAAGGTCATCCAACATATAAAATTTGAGAAAGTTTAAACATAGTAAAATATATAGAGTTTCAACATTAAACAATTGAAAATATGCTTAAAAGATATTAAAAAAAAATATAAAAAGCTATTAAAAAGTGAATACACTCAACCAAGGAATTCTTTTATACTATAAAACGAGTTGGTCATAAGATGGTTTTTTCAGAACCCATTTAAAATTCTTCATTCTTTGTTTTTCAATTCAATTTTTAATTGGAAATTAAAACCCCCCACTAATTTCAACTACTTAACACATAGTCTCACTGAGACTATGTACATCACACGGTCGGAAAACGGTTTAGGCCAACCGGTTTACGCGGAAACGGTTCAACAAATGTGTGTACATCACAACAATTCAGAAACACTTTGGCAAAACGTTTTAACATCAGCCATTTTGAATATTGGCAGCGCCTTGTGATCGAAATATCACCCGCGTTCAAGGTGACCTTGAATCGGTTTGACATGTATATCAATCATATCGAGTTGTCCAATTCACTTGCCAAACTGGATTAGAACTAGCACCAACCGTTTCAACGAGAACCGGTTTGCCTGAATCATTTCCCGACCGTGTGATATACATAGTCATTGTCGCACTCACCTCCGTGACGGTGCTGGTGTCGTGCTTGGTCCTGTCGAAGACGTACTTGTCGCAGGCTACGCTGCGATTGGCGGGCACGCCCGCCTGCCAGTACTCCTCCGTGAAGTTGGCATCCAACCTCTGGCAGCTGGACCACGCGGCTGTCTTCTCGTCCCACGGAACGCTCATGTTGCGCACGTCGCTCGGTAGAACGTAGCTCGCGTTTGCATCTTCGAACGGCAGCGCGCATCTGTGTGGTACGTGGTTTTTTAGACGCGAGGTGAGGTTAGGTGAGATATGGTGTGATTTGATGAGACTAGGTGACATTTGACGAGACTAGGGGACGTAAGACAATAGTGGGAAAGATTTCATGAGATAGATTTGATGAGAGTAGGTGAGATTTCATAAGAGTAGGTGAGATTTAATGAGAGTAGGGAAGATTTGATTAGAGTAGGGAAGATTCGATTAGAATAGGGAAGATTCGATGAGAGTAGGGAAGATTCGATTGGAGTCGGGATGATTCGATAAGAGTAGAGAAGATTTTATAAGAGTAGGGAAGATTTGATAAGAGTAGGAAAGATTTGGTTAGAATAGGTAAGATTTGACAAGACATACATACAGTAGTATCTATGTCTCGCTCACCGTTCCTCACCGTCCAGTATTCAGTAATCGTAGTATGTAGTCTTGTCAGTGAGTGCGGATAAATTACACGACGGAATAAGTACTAATTATGAATTTTTATATTGTCAATTTGCTGGCATGTTACGGTCATACTTAACAGACAATTATAACTTGAATTTCACTCCACTTTTAACTCATTATCACCCACAGTTTTTTTCAATAAGAAGAACATAGAGATTTTCCCCTAAATTTTCAAAGACACGTTAGAAAGTTCCAAGCTAGAAGCTGAAATGCTTATGAAAAATATCCAATTTAATAATCAAACTAGTAATTAAAATAACTCGTTCAAAAAGTTTGTGAAAATTCCACTGATAAAATCTAAATTACTTCCTAATTAATACATTCCTTCTTTTTTGTGATTTGAATCTTGGATTTGAATTTGATTTCACGATTTGAAATGGCGATTTTCACTGACCTACAAGGCGTGATGCCCTGGTCGGTATGAGATGTGTCGGTATGAGACGTGTCGGTATGAGACGTGTCGGTATGAGACGTGTCGGTATGAGATGTCAACTGACCTGTACGGCGTGATGCCCCGGTTGGTATGAGAAGTGTTGGTATGAGAAGTGTCGGTATGAGATGTGTCGGTATGAGACGTCAACTGACCTGTACGGCGTGATGCCCCGGTTGGTATGAGACGTGTCAGTATGAGAAGTGTTGGTATGAGATGTGTAGGTATGAGACGTCAACTGACCTGTACGGCGTGATGCCCCGGTTGGTATGACACGTGTCAGTATGAGAAGTGTTGGTATGAGATGTGTAGGTATGAGACGTCAACTGACCTGTACGGCGTGATGCCCCGGTTGGTATGACACGTGTCAGTATGAGAAGTGTTGGTATGAGATGTGTAGGTATGAGATGTCAACTGACCTGTACGGCGTGATGCCCCGGTTGGTATGACACGTGTCAGTATGAGAAGTGTTGGTATGAGATGTGTAGGTATGAGACGTCAACTGACCTGTACGGCGTGATGCCCCGGTTGGTATGACACGTGTCAGTATGAGAAGTGTTGGTATGAGATGTGTTGGTATGAGATGTCAACTGACCTGTACGGCGTGATGCCCCGGTTGGTATGACACGTGTCAGTATGAGAAGTGTTGGTATGAGATGTGTAGGTATGAGACGTCAACTGACCTGTACGGCGTGATGCCCCGGTTGGTATGACACGTGTCAGTATGAGAAGTGTTGGTATGAGATGTGTCGGTATGAGACGTCAACTGACCTGTACGGCGTGATGCCCCGGTTGGTATGACACGTGTCAGTATGAGAAGTGTCGGTATGAGATGTGTCGGTATGAGATGTCAACTGACCTGTACGGCGTGATGCCCCGGTTGGTATGACACGTGTCAGTATGAGAAGTGTCGGTATGAGATGTGTAGGTATGAGACGTCAACTGACCTGTACGGCGTGATGCCCCGGTTGGTATGACACGTGTCAGTATGAGAAGTGTTGGTATGAGATGTGTAGGTATGAGATGTCAACTGACCTGTACGGCGTGATGCCCCGGTTGGTATGACACGTGTCAGTATGAGAAGTGTCGGTATGAGATGTGTCGGTATGAGACGTCAACTGACCTGTACGGCGTGATGCCCCGGTTGGTATGACACGTGTCAGTATGAGAAGTGTCGGTATGAGATGTGTCGGTATGAGACGTCAACTGACCTGTACGGCGTGATGCCCCGGTTGGTATGACACGTGTCAGTATGAGAAGTGTCGGTATGAGATGTGTCGGTATGAGACGTCAACTGACCTGTACGGCGTGATGCCCCGGTTGGTATGACACGTGTCAGTATGAGAAGTGTCGGTATGAGATGTGTCGGTATGAGACGTCAACTGACCTGTACGGCGTGATGCCCCGGTTGGTATGAGACGTGTCAGTATGAGAAGTGTTGGAATGAGATGTGTAGGTATGAGATGTCAACTAACCTGTACGGCGTGATGCCCCGGTTGGTATGACACGTGTCAGTATGAGAAGTGTCGGTATGAGATGTGTCGGTATGAGACGTCAACTGACCTGTACGGCGTGATGCCCCGGTTGGTATGACACGTGTCAGTATGAGAAGTGTCGGTATGAGATGTGTCGGTATGAGACGTCAACTGACCTGTACGGCGTGATGCCCTGGTTGGTATGAGACGTGTCAGTATGAGAAGTGTTGGTTTGAGATGTGTAGGTATGAGATGTCAACTGACCTGTACGGCGTGATGCCCCGGTTGGTATGACACGTGTCAGTATGAGAAGTGTCGGTATGAGATGTGTCGGTATGAGACGTCAACTGACCTGTACGGCGTGATGCCCCGGTTGGTATGACACGTGTCAGTATGAGAAGTGTCGGTATGAGATGTGTTGGTATGAGATGTCAACTGACCTGTACGGCGTGATGCCCCGGTTGGTATGACACGTGTCAGTATGAGAAGTGTTGGTATGAGATGTGTCGGTATGAGATGTCAACTGACCTGTACGGCGTGATGCCCCGGTTGGTATGACACGTGTCAGTATGAGAAGTGTTGGTATGAGATGTGTCGGTATGAGATGTCAACTGACCTGTACGGCGTGATGCCCCGGTTGGTATGACACGTGTCAGTATGAGAAGTGTCGGTATGAGATGTGTCGGTATGAGACGTCAACTGACCTGTACGGCGTGATGCCCTGGTTGGTATGAGACGTGTCAGTATGAGAAGTGTTGGTTTGAGATGTGTAGGTATGAGATGTCAACTGACCTGTACGGCGTGATGCCCCGGTTGGTATGACACGTGTCAGTATGAGAAGTGTCGGTATGAGATGTGTCGGTATGAGACGTCAACTGACCTGTACGGCGTGATGCCCCGGTTGGTATGACACGTGTCAGTATGAGAAGTGTCGGTATGAGATGTGTCGGTATGAGACGTCAACTAACCTGTACGGCGTGATGCCCCGGTTGGTATGACACGTGTCAGTATGAGAAGTGTTGGTATGAGAAGTGTTGGTATGAGATGTCAACTGACCTGTACGGCGTGATGCCCCGGTTGGTATGACACGTGTCAGTATGAGAAGTGTCGGTATGAGATGTGTCGGTATGAGACGTCAACTGACCTGTACGGCGTGATGCCCCGGTTGGTATGACACGTGTCAGTATGAGAAGTGTCGGTATGAGATGTGTCGGTATGAGACGTCAACTAACCTGTACGGCGTGATGCCCCGGTTGGTATGACACGTGTCAGTATGAGAAGTGTTGGTATGAGAAGTGTTGGTATGAGATGTCAACTGACCTGTACGGCGTGATGCCCCGGTTGGTATGACACGTGTCAGTATGAGAAGTGTCGGTATGAGATGTGTCGGTATGAGATGTCAACTGACCTGTACGGCGTGATGCCCCGGTTGGTATGACACGTGTCAGTATGAGAAGTGTCGGTATGAGATGTGTCGGTATGAGATGTCAACTAACCTGTACGGCGTGATGCCCCGGTTGGTATGACACGTGTCAGTATGAGAAGTGTTGGTATGAGAAGTGTTGGTATGAGATGTCAACTGACCTGTACGGCGTGATGCCCCGGTTGGTATGACACGTGTCAGTATGAGAAGTGTCGGTATGAGATGTGTCGGTATGAGACGTCAACTGACCTGTACGGCGTGATGCCCCGGTTGGTATGACACGTGTCAGTATGAGAAGTGTCGGTATGAGATGTGTCGGTATGAGACGTCAACTGACCTGTACGGCGTGATGCCCCGGTTGGTATGAGACGTGTCAGTATGAGAAGTGTTGGAATGAGATGTGTCGGTATGAGACGTCAACTGACCTGTACGGCGTGATGCCCCGGTTGGTATGACACGTGTCAGTATGAGAAGTGTCGGTATGAGATGTGTCGGTATGAGACGTCAACTGACCTGTACGGCGTGATGCCCCGGTTGGTATGACACGTGTCAGTATGAGAAGTGTCGGTATGAGATGTGTCGGTATGAGATGTCAACTAACCTGTACGGCGTGATGCCCCGGTTGGTATGACACGTGTCAGTATGAGAAGTGTCGGTATGAGATGTGTAGGTATGAGATGTCAACTGACCTGTACGGCGTGATGCCCCGGTTGGTATGACACGTGTCAGTATGAGAAGTGTCGGTATGAGATGTGTAGGTATGAGATGTCAACTGACCTGTACGGCGTGATGCCCCGGTTGGTATGACACGTGTCAGTATGAGAAGTGTCGGTATGAGATGTGTCGGTATGAGATGTCAACTGACCTGTACGGCGTGATGCCCCGGTTGGTATGAGACGTGTCAGTATGAGAAGTGTTGGAATGAGATGTGTAGGTATGAGATGTCAACTAACCTGTACGGCGTGATGCCCCGGTTGGTATGACACGTGTCAGTATGAGAAGTGTCGGTATGAGATGTGTCGGTATGAGACGTCAACTGACCTGTACGGCGTGATGCCCCGGTTGGTATGAGACGTGTCAGTATGAGAAGTGTTGGTATGAGATGTGTTGGTATGAGACGTCAACTGACCTGTACGGCGTGATGCCCTGGTTGGTATGAGACGTGTCAGTATGAGAAGTGTTGGTATGAGATGTGTCGGTATGAGATGTCAACTGACCTGTACGGCTTGATGCCCCGGTTGGTATGACACGTGTCAGTATGAGAAGTGTTGGTATGAGATGTGTCGGTATGAGATGTCAACTGACCTGTACGGCGTGATGCCCCGGTTGGTATGAGACGTGTCAGTATGAGAAGTGTTGGTATGAGATGTGTTGGTATGAGACGTCAACTGACCTGTACGGCGTGATGCCCTGGTTGGTATGAGACGTGTCAGTATGAGAAGTGTTGGTATGAGATGTGTCGGTATGAGATGTCAACTGACCTGTACGGCGTGATGCCCCGGTTGGTATGAGACGTGTCAGTATGAGAAGTGTTGGTATGAGATGTGTTGGTATGAGACGTCAACTGACCTGTACGGCGTGATGCCCTGGTTGGTATGAGACGTGTCAGTATGAGAAGTGTTGGTATGAGATGTGTCGGTATGAGACGTCAACTGACCTGTACTGCGTGATGCCCCGGTTGGTATGAGACGTGTCAGTATGAGAAGTGTCGGTATGAGATGTGTCGGTATGAGATGTCAACTGACCTGTACGGCGTGATGCCCCGGTTGGTATGACACGTGTCAGTATGAGAAGTGTCGGTATGAGATGTGTCGGTATGAGATGTCAACTAACCTGTACGGCGTGATGCCCCGGTTGGTATGACACGTGTCAGTATGAGAAGTGTCGGTATGAGATGTGTCGGTATGAGATGTGTTGGTATGAGACGTCAACTGACCTGTACTGCGTGATGCCCCGGTCGGTATGAGATGTGTAGGTATGAGATGTCAACTAACCTGTACGGCGTGATGCCCTGCGTGAACACGGCCGACAGCTTGTGGAAGGCGCACAGTATGACCGGCAGGCAGAGCAGGACGTAGATCTGCCTCTGGTACGGACCGAAGCCGCCGAGGTGAGGCAGCACGTCGTCGTAGGTGATGGCCTCGCGCTCCTTGACCGGTCCGGTGGCAAGCTGGCGGCGGAACACAGAGGCATTAGACGAGGACGCGTTGGAGATCTGGCGGGATAACACGGGCCACGGCATCGCGGGTCAGGGGGTAGGCGATGAGCGTGGATTTTAATCGTTGTTTACAATCGATGGTCAATGGTTAAATTCGATTGTCGTTGATTTTGATCGTTGATTATAATCGATAGTCGATGATTGAATTCGATCGCTGTTTATTTTGGTCTTCGATCACAATCGATCGTTACAATGATCGTTGTTTACAGTTGATAATCGATGGTTGAATTCGATTGTCGTTGATTTTCGATAAGGTTGGGTATCGATTTACCGACTATTATTTCATTCCACTTTGGGCCGCTTTTCATACGCAAAATAAAAAAATACCATCAAGATGATTATTAATGAAGATTTAAAAGAGGATTTGTAGTTGAGAGATTAACAATATGAGGTGATCTAGTTCTCGCTTAAATTCACCAATTAATATTTCAAACTGGCACTTTTATCTTCAAGATTAATGTCGATTATTCTGTAATGTTAGTTTCAGTGATTAGGGATCAACTGAATAATATAGTTATAATAATACTGAATATGTGGTTTTAGTTCGTGTTTTAGAAATAGTCAATTTGGTGGAAATATTCAAAAATATTCTTTTCAAATACAAGGTTCGTTGTTCTTTAATAGTTCACGAGATCAATACCCTCAGATTCAGAATACAATTTTTTTTTTTTTAAATTACATTTCTTAATAAAAGTTCATTGATGTTAATATTGATTATATAATATTTGAAATAATTGAAAAAATAACAGCACAGAACTACCGGCGGTGCGCACACGATTTCAGCACCGGAAACAATATAATTGAATAACCCAGATTCGGCACTAATTTACTAAATAAACGACAACATAAATTAATACGCATGCGCTTCTGAAAAATTTGTCTCGTTTCAGGCGTGTTGGGCTTCGGGGTGGATTTTTTTCCCCAAATAATTCACTCGTTTTTTTAAGAATTGGAAAGTATGTATAATTATATAAATATCTATATATAGACTCCACCCCTAAATTTTAAACTTTATAAATTATATATAGGTCTATACAAGCGAGCTGGTTGGATGTTATTTCTACACTGTCACTGAATTTAACCATGTGAGAAGGCATATAATAAACTTCATCCCTAAATTTGACCGCTTGCGTTTAATACACTTCACCCCTTAATTCTCCACTGAATAAATTATATATATACTCATTTATAAACGAAACTAGATGGATTGTATTTGTACTGTCCCTGAATTGATAACTGTATCAATCCGGGTTTCGAACTCGCGTCCCACCGCCCCCTTCAACTCCTGCCCATCAACTGACGAGCCAAGTACTCCAACTGCCTTATATATATCACTCCAACCACCTATAGTTGCATCCTCAATAATAAAACCATCTACCAACATAATAAACACGATTATCACTGTTGTATTCCTACAAATGTTGTATTTTGATGAATAGTGATTTTTTAGGACTAATTTCACGATTTGAAAACCAACTGCATCTTTCAAAAGCGTTGAATATACAATGTTTTACTATATATTAATTCCTTGTTGGTAGAAAAAAAAAAGATTTTGCTTCCATAAAGGTTGTCTATTGGACATGGAATAATTTAACTACGACTTTAAAAAATAAATAGAGAGAGCAATGAAAAAATACACGAGTGTTTGATGAAAAAAAAAAAAAAAAATTGAGCTGCAGGAATTTGAATTGCAGTCCAGGAAAGATAATATCTCAATTGATTACTTGGGTGGTAAGATCGCCCTTGTGGTGCCCCGTTCAAACGATCCTAACTTTCATCCATAGCCTTAATCGGGGAATAATGATTTTGTATCAAGTTTCAATGTTATTACAAAAATGTGATTGATTACTTATTCAGAAAAAGAAGAAGAAAAAATGCATATAATATACCATCGATAACATGTGGATCTACACGCCTAATTAATTCAAACTATACTAGGAAAACGCTATATACGCGTTTTTAGACGAGCGGATAGTAATAGTATGTCGACTTTTATGGCCAAACCTTTGCCTACATTCGCCAATTGGGTGACATTTAATTCAGAAATGGGTAAAAACTGCTTCGAGTGGTACCAATTTAGCACATTTTACGGTTTCTCTTCAAAATAGCTCACCCGATCAAACTGAAAGTTTTCAGAAATGTGTATCAAAATGTAATTCAACTTCACGCAAAATTTCATTTTTTTTTGAAAATAAAAATATTTCCTTTTTTCCGCCGTGTTATTCTAATGAGTATTTTTTAAATTTCTAAAATTCATGAAAAAAAAAGTTAACATCCAATATTGCCACAAAACTATACAGATCTAAGTTAGATGAGGAACCATAATGAAAACAAGTTTGAAGTTGATAGCTGTAGCCGTTTGACCTGTGGAGAACCGACAAAAAAACATAAAAACAAAAAAAAAAACATAAAAAAACGAACACCAATTTTTTTCAGTATGTCAAATTGAATCTAAAATCCTCGCTAAAGCTCGTCTAATAAATACGAAATTTACCGAAGTTTTTAGAATGATGATGTTGGCAATCACGATCTCTCTCTCGTGGAAAGTCTTAGAATGCGCTGAATGATTCGTAAGAACTTGCATGGAGACAGCTAGTTCATTGTCATCAAGAACGACACAAAGTTTTCACATTGTTTTTGTGTAAACAGTGAGTGTAATTGTTTTGTATAGTATTTGGTTTACTCTGGATTTTCGCGAATAACTGCCTACGTCATCACGCCATGAGACGAGTAAATTACGTTTGTTATTATGAAGCTGATTTATTGATGTAGGATTTAGTGATATCATATGATTATAATACTATTTCTGGTTAAAGAGATGAGGTTGTGAATGGGCTTCTGTCAATTGACGTCAACCTTCGTTGAAAGAGACAGACAACAATGTTCGTAAGTTGGAATTGACCAATCAGATTATTTGGTAGTTCAATAGTTCGCTGTATTGCTATGGTAACTATGGGCTTCTGTCAATTGACGTCAACCTTTGTTGAAAGAGACAGACAACAATGTTCGTAAGTTGGAATTGACCAATCAGATTATTTGGTAGTCCACCAGTTCGCTGTATTGCTATGAGAACTATAGGCATCTGTCAATTGACGTCACCCATCGTTGAAAGAGACAGACAACAATGTTCGTAAGTTGGAATTGACCAATCAGATTATTTGGTAGTTCAATAGTTCGCTGTATTGCTATGGTAACTTTTGTTTGTCATTTATTGGACGAGCTTTAGCGAGGATTCAATTTGACATACTGAGAAAAATTGGTGTTCTTTTTTATGTTTTTTAAATTTGTTTTTTTATGTTTTTTTGTCGGTTCTCCACAGGTCAAACGGCTACAGCTATCAACTTCAAACTGTTTTTCATAATGGTTCCTCATCTAACTTGGATCTGTATAGTTTTGTGGCATTATCGGATGGTAACTTTTTTTTTATGAATTTAAGAAATTTCAAAAATGCCCATTAAAATAACACGGCGGAAAAAAAAAATGAAATTCTCTGTGAAGTTGATTTACATTTTGATACACATTTGTGAAATTTTCAGCTTGATCGGGTGAGCCATTTCGAAGATAAACCATAAAATGTGCTAAATTGGTACCACTCGAAGCAGTTTTTACTCATTTCTAACTTAAATGTCACCCAATTGGCGAATGTAGGCAAAAGTTTGGCAAAGAAGTCGACATACTATTACTTTACGCTCGTCTAATAACGCGTATATAGCGTTTTCCTAGTTATACTGAACAGAAGCCTATAGCACGATAATGATACCAACCTATTTCATCATAATATAAAAGAGGTGTTCCAACTAACATACTGATAACATGGGAGGCATTTGTGGTTTCTTGCAGTCATTTCGGAGCCAACCGTCCGATTGCCTGTCGCGATTTAGCGGATCCCCTTGTGAACTAGATGTAAATAAGAGTAAACTACGGTACATTTGACATTGTTGAACTAGTAAATTAAATAATTCTCGTAATCCACTGGGCAGTGTAAAGCATTATTGAGCATTGTTGTTCTAACTAGGAAAACGCTATATACGCGTTGTTAGACGAGCGGAAAGTAATAGTATGTCGACTTCATTGCCAAACTTTTGCCTAAATTCGCCAATTGGGTAACATTTTAGTTATAAATGGGTAAAAACTGCTTCGAGTGGTACTAATTTAGCACATTTCATGTTTTTTCTTCAAAATGGCTGACCCGATCTAGCTGAGAATTTCCAGAAATGTGTATCAAAATGTGATTCAACTTCACAGAGAATTTCAATTTTTTTGAAAATAAAAATGTTTGAATTTTTTTCCGTTGTGTTATTCTAATGGGTATTTTTGAAATTTCTAAAATTCATAAAAAATAAAAGTTACCACCCGATAATGCCACAAAACTATACAGATCGAAGCTAGATGAGGAACCATGATGAAAAAAAGTTTGAAGTTGATAGCTGTAGCCATTTGACCTGTGGAGAACCGAAAAAAAAAGGAAAAAAAAAACGAACACCAATTTTTTTTCAGTATGTCAAATTGAATCCTCGCCAAAGCTCGTCTAATCATGATAAAATGGGTTGGTATCACTAAATCGTGCCTATAGTAACAAACAGGAAGATGGGATTGTACTTTTCACTCAGTAATTATGTGATTCTGAAGCCTGGTTTCCACTATTTCCTTTTGTCTAATCGCAATATAGAATTCCGAAATAAGATGGTGTATTTCGGGCAGAAATTATTTCGGGAAAGTTAGTTCAACTTTGATAATTTCGACAAAATTTATTTCTTGATGAAAAAGTTATGTTTCCACGTTGACTAGGAGAGCTACCTGCCATGGCAACGTGTCTGATCTCTGTGCATTTCCATTGTTGTTGACACGAAATTGTAAGTTATTAGACGAGCTTTAGCGAGGATTCAATTTGACATACTGAGAAAAATTGGTGTTCGTTTTTATGTTTTTTTTTAGTTTTGTTTGTTTTTATGTTTTTTTGTCGGTTCTCCACAGGTCAAACGGCTACAGCTATCAACTTAAAACTTTTTTTACTGTGATTCCTCATCTAGCTTAGATCTGTATAGTTATGTGGCATTATCGGGTGGTAACTTTTATTTTCATGAATTTTAGAAATTTCAAAAGTACTCATTAGAACAACACGGCGGAAAAAAAATTGAAAAAATTTTATTTTCAAAAAAATTGAAATTTTGTGTGAAGTTGAATAACATCTTGATACACATTTCTGGAAATTCTCAGCTTGATCGGGTCAGCCATTTTGAAGAAAAAACATGAAATGTGCTAAATTGGTACCACTCGTAGCAGTTTTTACCCATTTATAACTAAAATGTTACCCAATTGGCGAATTTAGGCAAAAGTTTGGCAATGAAGTCGACATACTATTACTTTCCGCTCGTCTAACAACGCGTATATAGCGTTTTCCTAGTTTAATATAATAAAATATGTAAAATTGTCAGTTAAAATTGTTGTTAGCACAAATTATCTAGTCCAAGAGACCGTGCATTTGTTTGTATAATATATTGTCATTGTTGGTAGCTTTTTTTAGGCCCGGTATTACCAAGTCTAGTTAGCCTTTATCTGACAGTTCAAACTTGTTATCACCATGGTTACCTGTGGTATTTGTTTTCACCAACTCTCAGATAAATACTAACTGGACTTGGTAATACTGGGCCTTAGTGAACATTAACCAATAAGTCCTAGCCTCTTGGAGCTAGCTAGCACTAACACTAAGTTTTGAGTGGTTTATTAGGTGAGAGTCCTGCTTTCTATGGCCACGGCCTTCCTGTTCTACAGACGGGATTGGATCTAAATACTGAAATTCGGTTTCGTATTATTCCCACGTTTCATAGGCCTTCTTTCAACTACTTTCGAAGATCTACTTTCGAACTAGAAATCATTGAAAACTAAAATTTTAGTCGCTGATTACAATATAGATTGATGATAATATTCAACGCACGATGACTTTTATAACATCGTTTCTGAAACGACTTTCTATTGAAGGTCTCAAGAAACGTTTTTAATAGAAAACGTATTTGAGCTATTTGAATAGTTGAATCTATATATTCAAATTTATTTTTTAATAGGTAAATATGAATACTTAGTTATCATTCAGAACGGTGGTATATAGGCCTATGTGTATCCACGAGAGATGAAGGTTCCGAGCGACCGTCTCCCCTATCCCACACCACTAGCGCACGGGTGGTTCGAGTCTTCATCTCTCGTGTGTAACTTGTATCCAGGCGAGATGAAGGTTCCGAGCGACCGTCCCCCCTATCCCACAACACTAACGCACGGGTGGTTCAGTTCAAGTATATAGCAAACAAAAAAAAAAAAACGGCACCTCCACCAATAGCTTTTTCAACTTTTAAAACTTGACATAAAGTTGTTGTTCGAAAAAGGGAAACTCAAGTACGATCCTATCACTACAAACAATATGCAAGCCTGAACCGTCATTCGGGAGACCGGGGTTCGATTCCCGCCATGGTCGATCATCCTGAAAGGGGTTTTCCATACTTTTCCCACGGTCATTCAGGTCAGTACTGGGATGGTTCCTCAACAACATGCCAACCTTCCCACTATCCAAAAACACCTGATGAAATAACCTTTCATCTCATCATCCTATCATCTCATATATCATCCATTGACGCCAATAGATCGTAGCCATCAGTATAATGCGTCCAAACTTTAATCCAAACTTTAATCCTACGCATTCATAGAAAAAAAAAAATTGTCAAGTTTTTCGTTTTTGATTGAGTTAAAAAAAATACCGAATTCTTATTATTTTAAATCACAGTTACTCTCGAATAATTAGACGAGCTTTAGCGAGGATTCAATTTGACATACTGAAAAAAATTGGTGTTCGTTTTTATGTTTTTTAAAATGTTTTTTAGTCGGTTACCCACAGGTCAAACGGCTACAGCTATCAACTTCAAACTTTTTTTCATCATGGTTCCTTATCTAACTCAGATCTGTATAGTTTTGTGGCATTATCGGGTGATAACTTTTATTTTTATGAATTTTAGAAATTTAAAAAATACCCATTAGAATAACACAGCGAAAAAAAGGAAAATATTTTTATTTTCCAAAAAGATGAAATTTTGCGTGAAGTTGAATTACATTTTGATACACATTTCTGGAAACTTTCAGCTTGATCGGGTCAGCCATTTTGAAGAAAAAACATAAAATGTGCTAAATTGGTACCACTCAAAGCAGTTTTTACCCATTTCAACTTAAATGTCACCCAATTGGCGAACGTAGGCAAAAGTTTGGCCATAAAAGTCGACATACTATTACTATCCGCTCGTCTAACAACGCATATATGGCGTTTTCCTACTTATTTCAAATCACAGTGACTACCAAATAATAATTGTTAACCTAATAATACCAAGCCATATATCATAATATTGTACTATTAAAAATACCTTATTTCTATCCTTCGACACACACATTGTTAGGTTAAACACGACCACTACGCGAGTCGTCACCATAACCTCAAAATCTATCTGTTTTGTATACAACACCCTGCAATAACTTCATCGAACTGATCTACGATGCTAATGTCACATCACATCGCGTTAGCGGCAAATTACAACAACGTATATCAGACAATAATAATAATGGATATGCCGATCTATTTTGAAGGTTAATATTAAGTCTAGTTCGCAATTGGAATAGTGATTATGGAATATGGTATTGTGTTTAAGCGAAATGGATTATGGCATTTCCGTGTTACCGTTCACAATGAGAAAATGTGGTATAGTGATATGGTATAAGGGATAAGAAATGAAATGAATACATTTCTTAAGACTATTCCTTATAACAGCAATATTCTGACCAATCAGATAATGTTACTACTAAAGTCAAATGACTAACATTTATGGTAAACGTAAATCTATGAAATAGACCAATAGTATTTTACTAATAGTTCGTAGTGAGATATCAAATACAGTATAAAATACATAAAGGAAATGATTTTAAAAATACCCTTGAAGCATTTTTAATAAATAAGTGTTTTTATTCAATTGACGATTACATTATATCTTCTCAAATATAGTGTAGTTTATTGAATCTTTTTACTATTTCTATAATATTTTGGTACTTTCTGTTCATTTTTGGATATTGTGTATTTTTAATTATTGTATATGACCTATACAATATCATGTATATGATCACTTCTGGACGGAAATAAATATTATTATTATTATTATTATTATTATCATTATTATATATTTATGATTATTCATTATTCACAGTATTTTTACAATACTGTATTTTAGTATTTACTGATGTAAATTTATAAATAAATTACTGGCGAACCTAGAGTTGGAATAAACGGCTGTTATGGCCCACCTATGTCATTATTCCATATTCCATATTTCATATTCCATATTCACTATTTCAATAATTGTGAACCAGCCTTATGAGAACATAATGACTCGATTGAAAACCTACACAATTTGTATAATTGACGTTTATGGAATGCAATATTTCCAATATTGTATTGCAATATGTTGTATTCAGGGATGTACTTTTTTAAACTTCCGGTTCCGGTTCTAGTACCACATAATGGAAAATAAATGAGGGTTATGTTTCTGTAAACGATTCTGTGATACGATTCCGGTTTTGATAAAGGTTCAAGTTTTGAAGTGTTTGTATTACTAGGCAAACGCAGCATATGCGTTCTATAGGCTTGTGTCAAGTGACGTCACCCATTGTTGAAAGAGAGAGACAACAATGTCCACCAGTTGGAATTGACCAATCATGATGTTCGTTAGTCCACCAGTTCACTGTTTTTTCTATGGTAACTATAGGTGTCTGGCAAGTGACGTCACCCATTGTTGCTAGAGACAGACAACAATGTCCACCAGTTGGAATTGACCAATCAGAATATTTAATAGTCCAACAGTTTCTCTGTGTTGCTATGGTAAC
This sequence comes from Brachyptera risi, assembly GCA_964007535.1. Taxonomy (NCBI): domain Eukaryota; kingdom Metazoa; phylum Arthropoda; class Insecta; order Plecoptera; family Taeniopterygidae; genus Brachyptera; species Brachyptera risi. The sequence goes on along the minus strand of OZ023335.1, from coordinate 25,647,226 downwards.
GGTTGTTTGTCGTTTGTTACGTGCCAGAAGCCTATAAGCAGCATATATTTAAAAGCGGTTAAAGTTTTGAGATTTTTCTCTGTGATTTTCAGCCCAACTGTAGAATCCCCCCCCCCCCCCCCCCTCCAGAAACCACGTGTCTTGAATCAATGGTCGAAACAGACGTCATTTAATTCTAATACAACCTTGACCACTGATATGCATTATTGACACTGGTAATTATCAGCAGCCAATCAAAATAGAGAACAACAGTACGTCACGAACAACCTCTTACTGTAGGCGAACTATTTCTGTAACCGTAGATATAGCTGTTGTATGTATTATTCATTCATTTATTTTCATTTCTTCAAGGCATGTTTGATATCATTGTATATTGTAATTGTTTGAGTGATTTTTGCGATTCACAAGCAATTCCGGAGTCTAATAATTGAATCATTATGGACATTTTCGGAGTTATTTTTGCGATTTTTCATTTTATAATCGCAAAATTTGTTATTTTTATTATTAATAAGATTTGTTATTTTTGAAGGGATTTTTAAAAATATGGTCATTTTGAAATGAAGATTTTTGAGATTTACAAGCAGTTTTGGAGTCTGATAATTGTATCATTTCAGACATTTTTGAAATTATTTTCGCGATTCATCCCATCAAAATTCCCAGCAGCGATTTTTTTTTAAATGTGGTCATTTTTAAAGTGATTTTTGCGATTTACGAGCAGTTTTGGAATTAAATAATTGAATCTGATATAAATGAATCGAATAATTGAATTGAATCAAAGGGTTCCATACAGCCTCGCAGAAATTGAGTGTTACGGTATTTGCAACTGAGCTTCATCACAGAAGTTTGAATAAGCTTTATTGTGTTGGTGGAAAAATACTTAGGCCCGATATTACCACGGCCAGTTAGTATTTATCTGAGAGTTGGTGAAAACAAATAGCATAGGTAACCATGGTGATAACAAGTTTGAACTGTCAGATAAAGGCTAACTGGACTTGGTAATACCAGGCCTTAGAAGAGGAACGAATGCAAATTTGGAAATGTCGGGCGAGTTCTGGGACGGTTGGTGTTTTTTTTTTCAAATCAATATGAAAGGTTGTTGTTCTTCTTTGACATATTGTAGATTATTCTTATTCACAATCAACCCAACCCGTATTTGGCGTACTGAACTGAGCTTTATATATTATGTAAGTTTGAATAAGCTTTATTTTGTGGAGAGAAAAATACTTTTTTTAATATTGGGTTTTAACGACGCACTGTAATGATGACTAAGATCCTTTGGCGTCGGATGTATGATTAATGAGATGATGGGATGATGCGATGAAGGTTTTTATAGGTAATGGGAAGGATAGTGGGAAGGAATCGGTCGTGGCCTATATTGTGGGAACCATCTCGGCATTAGCCTAGACTACAGAGGGAAACCAAAAAAAAAAACATGTAAAGATGGACCGTAGCGGGGATAGAACCGGTGCCCACTGCCTCCCAGGTCACATGAAGCAAGTGCGTTAACCAGTCAGCTACATGTGCCGGTTAGAAAAATACTTGGAAGAGGATCGAATATACAAATTTGGAAATGTCAGCAAGCGATGATGTTGAATGTTCGTCGGTAATGGCAAAGGGCAATTTAGTGTATAGTCCCGTTCACTTTATCATCGTTATAGATATTAGCCATGGCCGTGAAACACAATGCATGCATCACGTGGGCTGATAATTCCCTATAATGAGTAACGCATTGCAATTATCGTGTAAGAGATATAATAAATTCGAAGGAGCGTGTCACATTCCTATCACCGTTATACAGATTTACTATCAAATAAACCAACCCTCCATTCAATTGTTCATCATTTCTTAAACGACATGTCAAGAAGTTGAGTGTATACTGATATAATTAATATAATTAAGTATAGCAATCTTTTATTGTGTTTATATTTTATCATCACTCTTCAACCACTGACATAGCTGCATGACTATCTCTTTTCCTTCACATTCTGCTACGTACCTTCATGGGTGAAATAATCAAACTCTACCAAGTATAACGGTAACCTATCACCTATTCGTACCTTGATAGCGATTCAACCCTTACAATGGCGCCTTAAATACTTTGAAACCACTTATTTCTGCTGAGATGTATCAGTTATATCAGCTACCATAAATCTCTCTAATTCCTCCACTTCATTCAACCATTTACTTCCTTACATGTTATACTTCCTTGATAACTAGCTTCATAAATACCCTTACCTCTCTATTACTGGTTCGACACCACTTTACCAAAGCACTTATTCCTGCGGGTATCCTCATACTTTACCATCTCCTTCAACCACTGATATAATATAACTGACCAGTTCTTCGTCTAGGCACCTTGATGGGTGCTGATACCATTAATGAGTTAGACCAACACGTGCTCTTTATATCGCCTGGTACGTCAATAAGTGGAGCTATGCATAGCTTAGCGGTAACTTGGATATCGTCTAATTGTTTGTACCGAGAAATACATATGTGATTAGCACGTTGGGTGGACGAGGGGAGTGAGGGGGTGGGGAGAATATTTATTTAGAATGTGGATGAACGTGGTGATTGGATGAAGGAACTGTTAGTATTAGTCATGGAAAGATGTTGGGGTTATCGAAATACGTGTGTTTATGAAGTGTGGATTTTTGATATATATATATTTTTGTGTGTTTCAAATACATTTCTTCAGTGCATTTTTTTCAACTGTTAACTATTAGTATCAACTGTTGGTATTAGTCATGGAAAGAAGTTGGTGCTATCGAAAATACGTGTGCTCATGTAGTATAGATTTTTGAAATATTTTTTTGTTTGTTCCAAATATATTGAATCAATGCATTTCGTTTTTTTTTTAACTGTCAACTATTAATAATAACTGATGGTATTAGTCATATAAAGAAGTTGGTGCTATCGAAGATACGTGTGTTTGAAGTAGGCTTATGAATTTTTATTTTTTGTGTGTTTCAAATACGTTACTACAATATATATATTTTTTCTTATAGACATCGAAATCTTGAACGAAGCCATTGGTGCGCTATACAAGCAAGAATACAAATTTGAGATCGTATAAACGGGGCACCACAAGCGAGATCTTGCCACCGATATTTCGTGGAATATATTTGTTATACACGTTCTGATGTATCGTCTGTTTTATTTCTCAAATTCATTTTCCATTCATTTTTCAAAATTCAAAATATTTGTTCGTTCGTCGCTTGGGTGAGTCTGCTTCGATATCCTGGAAAAACATTGTCGACGAACGTTGCGATGTAAAATTATGTCACTTTGAAACAACTACGTCAATTTTCTTTGATACAAAAATATCATCCATTCTATCATTTTCTTTTTTGCTATTGATTTCATTGATCGTATAGTGTATTCTTCAGCTTCAGTCAATTGAGCCTGGTCCATTATTTCACGGTTCTGGATGCTTTATATAACTTACCGGGATAGACCTGACAATAAAAACCATGCAACCCTATTACTAGGAATTTATTCCTTTCTATATCCTCGATATCACAACTGTTTTTCAGTGAATTTTCACTCGCGTTTTCTGTGTAGCTGACGTCATATTTTCTCTATCACTGACGTCAGATTTTTGTCCCTGAGTTACTCTTTGATACCTCTCGACCAGATATATCCGCCGCCTGCGAATATATATATATATATATAGGCCTTGGTTTCAAGAACTAATTCCTCGATGTGAAAACTTATGGGCTTCTGTCAAGTGACGTCACTCTTTGTTGAATTGGAATTTGTCACTCTTTGAGTTGGAATTGACCAATCAGAATATTTGGTATCCAATAAAAAAAAATAAAAAAAGATACGTTACTCCTGCAGCCGATAGCGACATATGCTCGTTCCGATCTCAGATCGATCTCAGATACTGATCGTTCCGATCAGTAATTGGACATTTACAAATAGCTTCTACGCGAGGCATTCTATATCATCACTAATATGTCGAATATGGCGGAAAGTTCCCAGTTTGCAAAGCGCTGTGAAGCTACTGCCGAGACACAAATAATTACTCCTCCTTAACTTTGAGTAACGTATCTCAGTAATAGATATCTATGACAGACCAGCTGACCAACCTAACCTGAAACTGACTTGATTTGATACAATCTGATAGTTCTACTGTATAACAGTTACCAACAGGGCTGTTCGAAAACAACAACTTCGAACAATATTGATCGTATAACCGAAATATCGGTTGTTATTGACAACTCGCAATGGGAAAAGCGACGATTTATCGTATAACCGAAACATCGATTGTTATTGACAACTCGCAATGGGAAAAGCGACGATTGATCGTATAACCGAAACATCGATTGTTATTGACAACCCGCAATGGGAAGAGCGACGATTGATCGTATAACCGAAACATCGATTGTTATTGACAACCCGCAATGTGAAGAGCGACGATTGTTGTTACTCACCGGCTTGTAGATGGCCGAGGCTGTCGATATCTTCCTGCCATGGTTGGTGGTGTGGAAGTCGTTGTTGCTTCCGAACACGCTCACCACGCTTCCGAACACGCTAGGCATGGCGGTGACGTCACTCGAGCGCCTTTAATACCGCGTCACGCGAGCGCCTTCAACACCGCATCCAGACACGCGACACCTGTGAACAGCAGAGAAACTATTTTCAGTTGAGAGGCTACTTTACATCTCACAACTCATGAGTATAACCTCAAGGAAACGGTCAAAACAGGACAAACAGCGCCAATGCAGGCCCCTGGCTTCGAGGGGTAAACAACTAGTAAATGTGGTGAACACTCAATTTCAGATTTGAAGGGGAGATTTCACGGGATTTTAAGAAAATTTCAAGGAATTTCAGGAAGATTTCATGACAAGTGTACACCAGATTTGAGGAGTTGTTAAGCCCTCGTCTGGTTTACAACACACGGTGGGTGAACGGTGTGACCAATCAGTCCAATTCTTCTTGTAATGAAACCACAATGAGTATATCTGTCTCTACGTTTATTACAAATTTTAATTCCGTATTATATCACTCTGAAAAAAATCGTAAAAACAATGAAAAACAGGTAGAAACATATTGATTTTTGACAATTATTTTTGAAAGGGTTGAAAACATACCACGAACCAAAGCTCTTCGTACGAGCACGTATTGAATACTAGTGATCATCTAACAGAAAACTGTAAGTTAATACGATGATTAGTAACCGTTGCCAACTTGGGCCCCGAACGTCTGCAATCAAGCTGGTAGAACATACTTTTCTGAATTAATTGAAGATTATCGTTTGCTTAACGACCTCACCAACAGCTACGTTACTACCAACATTACGAAAGAGGAGGTGATGATGAAACTATGAAGTGATGATAAGTGAAAATAAGATTACAAAAACCCATGCTTTATTCGGGATTCGAACCCACGCTCAATGGTGACTTCAGTTTCTGAAGTGGTGCCTCAGCTGACCGAGCTACCGAGGACTGACTGAATTCTTTTTTTTTCATTAGACAAGCGATAAAAAAGACTTTTCTGTACACGCGAACTCATCTACTGTATAGTTTTGAGGTCAAATCGGTTGGACAATTTTTTAGGAATACCACTCCAAAGTTTGTAAAAACCTCGTAGATATTAAATAGGATGAGTGGTGAAATTTGAAAAATAAATTCTCTCTGAAAAAAAATCGAATTTTGACTGCATTTAAACACATAAAAAAAATGATACAGATGATAAGACATTTTTATGAAATTCTTATGAATTCCCATGACATTTTCATGAATATTAGTTTGAAATTACTTTTAAAAATTAAAGATTCTGAAAAATTTATTGTTCAGGTTCTGTTCAGAAAATGTGGGAAGCAAACAGATAAAATACTGAATATCGTGCCTGCATTGTGAGAGTCATATGGTAAAATAAATATACTGGTAGTACGGCAACTTATTCAACATCGGTGTAATGCGGGTTGCAGCATTCTGTCATAAATGTAGTAATTCGTTTTTCCACATTTAAATTATGACAAATGGAGGTTTAAATAGATTGAAAAATATAATAATTTGAAAATGTTTTTTATATTTCGATTTCAACAATGAAGCAATCATAATTGACATATCCCCATTATAGACATGGATCTGTAGACTAGGGTCTAAACGAGCGACGAAGGTTCCGATTACCGTCCCCTAACTCCATACAACTAGCGAGCGGGTGGTTCGGGCCTTCATCTCGAGGAAGTAAAAGAATAAGTAAAAAGCCAAGATTTGGCTTTTAATCTTTTGGCAAGATCTGGATGTATTTTAATAATTTTGGCTTTCTGATGACTAAAAAAACGCTATATATGTATTCTTGCATGAGCGAAGAGTAACGTCATGCATTTTAATGAAATACATAATACATTTTCTTTCTGCATAGAATAATAAAATGTATGAAAATCCAACAAAAATATCACAGTGGTTCGGAAACATTTCACTAGTAATGAGACAAGACCCTTGTTACATGGCGTAGAGTTAATTTACACAATTACTCTAATTTTGTTGTTGCATTATGTTGGGTCAAGTCGAGAATCGACATAGTTTAGTTGACCATTTTGGGTTATAGACTTTGTTTTAACTTCAATTGAATCTTAGTATACCGTGCATCATCAAGTTCCCCCTCTACTTTCAGTTCTCTTTACTTTTTCAATCAATTAAAATTCAATTTAATTCAAAATTTAGATTAAATTTCAATTTTACTTTTAGTGAAAAAAATCATCATTGAAAAAAAAATTAAATGAATTTGAAGATTCATCATTTCAGGAAAAATATGAAACAAAAGATGAAAAATTTAAAAAATTTGATTTTTTTTTTTTCAAATAAGTGGAAGGAAAAATAAAAAAAAATCAATTATTCTTTGGGGTGGTAAGATCGCCTCTGTGGTGCCTCGCTCAAATGATCCTATCTCTCATCCATTGCCTCAACTGGAGAACAACGATTTTGTATCAAGTTTCGATGTTATTAAAAAAAAAATTGATAACTTAGTAAACATCATTTCCATGAGAATACTAGCCAACGGAAAATGAATGTATTTTTGTGAAATATAATTCTGCTCGACAAAATGCAAATATTTCCATCTTTATATTTCTGTTGATCAATTAACTTGATTGGTTTGATAAATTCAACAAAATTTTGAATTTGGCTCATATAATGAAAGAATAATTATATAAATTATACATATAATGAATATATATGAATAGAATTATATATATATATATATATATATATATATATATATATATATATATATATATATATATATATATATATATATTTATATATATATATATATATATATATATATATATATATATATATATATATATATATATTCATATATATATATATATATATATATATATATATATATATATATATATATATATATATATATATATATATATATATATATATATATATATATATATATATATTATATATAATTATATGGTTAGGACGCGATTTCAAGTGGCAGTCGCTCCACGGACTCTGGAAAAAGCTTCTTAGATGAAGTATTTGAGAGTTGATTTTTAATTGTTTGTGATGGTCATCATGGTCATCGAGCTTGAATGATCACCTAAACTTTATGATCAACTACCATTCAGGTATTTGTTGTGCTTCCCAATATTCCACCATTTTCAAAATCTATTATCACGGCTTCCTTTAAGCTGTGTTTGACGTAATTTCCTACGCTTCCTTGACTCCATGCCAGCATCGTATCGATCGAGCTACCGACACCGTCACAGATCGTATTACGTCATCACGCCATTAGGCACGTATCCACAAGACCGTGTTATTTACAAAAGAAGAAGGTTACGATTGGCCGTTCCTTCCTATCACACGACACTAGCGCTCGGGTGGTTCGAGCCTTTTTTATTCTTGGATATACTGTCAACAAGTCAGTTATTTTCTTTCTAGAGTACAGTGTTTTTGCAGTTGGATCAGGCTAAGGGTGCAGAGTTCGCAACAATAGTAAAAGTCTTCTTTCTGTTTGTCTACATGCAATAATATTATGATATATGAGGAGTAGATCAAGCATGTATACGGTTGTGGTTCCGCAAAATATATATTTGAATTATTTCAAAACAAAATCTACTGACAAGCAATTACATGAGACGAGTGGCCGAGTGGTTAATACACTGAACCGTCATTCAGAAAATCGAGTTTCGATTCCCGCTATGGTCGACCATCCTGACAGGGGTTTTTCGTGGTTTCTCTGTCGTTCAGGTCAATACTGGGATGATTCCTTAACAGGCCAAGACCGATTCCTTCCCACTATCCAAAACACCTAATAAAATAACCTTCCAAATCATCCCATCATCTCATATATCATTCACCGACGCCAATAGATCTTAGTCATCAGTACAATGCGTCGTTAAAACCCAATATTGACAAACATTCTGGAAAGAATAGCAGAAAAATGATTCAATAAAAAATATGAAAAACCCTCTGCTTCAACATGAAGGATGGAAGTAATTGATTTATCACTTACAGTTTGTTGTATGAATGAAATTATGAGTAATTATTTTCTTGGATTTATAGACCTTGAGATCGCCCTTGTGGTGCCCCGTTCGCTCGAACCCACCAAATCATTTCAGCACCATTCGGAATTTCGATTCGAATTAATCTAGGAACACAATTTTGAGTTAAATTTCACACATGCTTGAAAAAAATCCTTCATAGACGTGAATATCTTCCTTGACTTGTGTAGCCATATACAAATGTTATCAATAAATAAAAGTGCCATTTCAAGATTTCTCTTGTACTTTCGAATTGGAATTGCCAATCAATCAAATGAAGTACAATTACAGTAAATGATTGTGGTTAGAATTAATACTCCAGTTTAGTGACTGGTTATGATTAACATGTAACATTTTCTCTCTTCTATCAAATCGGAAGTCATTCTTAATCAAGTTTCAAATAGTAAAAAAATGTATTGAGAACACTTTATTTCGCTCACTCATCATAATTGAATGAATTAATGCAGAGTGAAAGCTAAACTGTCGCTTTTTACCATCCGCTTTGAATCATAATGCCCTCCTTTTTTTATATATTGGGTTTGAACGACGCACTGAACTGATGGCTACGATCTATTGGCGTCGGTGGATGATGAATGAGATGATAGGAAGATGAGATGAAAGGTTATTTCATTAGGTGTTTTTGGATAGTGGGAAGGAGTAGGTCGTGGCCTGTTGTTAAGGAACCATCCCAGTATTGACCTGAACGACAGAGGGAAACCACGAAAAATCTCTGTCAGGATGGTCAACCATGGCGGGAATCGAACCACGGTCTCCTGAATGACGGTTCAGTGTGTTAACCACTCGGCCACGCGTCTTGGTAATGCTCTCCTATAAACAACCATTGCATGGTTTCATAACCACTCAAAAAATCAATGTTACAAGTAATTAACTGAGACAATTGTGGTAGAGTGCTGGACATTGAACTGTCATCCAGGAGACCGGGGTTTGATTCCCGTCATGGTCGACCATCCTGACGGTGCTTTTTCATGGTTTTTCTCTGTCGTTCAGGTCAATAATGGGATGGTTCCTTAACAATGAAGATATCATAACATAAAACTTCATCTCATCATCCCACCATCTCCTAATTATCATTCACCGACGTCAACAGATCGTAGTCATCAGTATAGTGCGTCATTAAAACCCAAAATCAATGAATCAATACAAGTAATAGTACAATGTCATCGAATGACAGTTACAGTTGAAAGCACATGTCATCAGTCGACAGTAAAAACGCACGTATAAGCCACTTTAGCGGCAGAAGAAAAACATAATTGATAATATAAATACATCTTGAGCGATGAATAGGAAAACGCTCTGCATGCTGTTGTGGCATGGAGGGAAGTCTGGTATCTGGTAATCTACCAGTTCGCTGTCTGCAAGATGCAATGAGGGTTGCGTTGGTTTGCCGCCGGGAGATGGTGACCACCAATTCGAAAAAACGTTTCATTTCCTAAGTACTTTTCTGACAACTAAAGATAGCTGCTCTATCTGGTGTTGTTTTGTAGAAACGGCTAATAGGCTCGCAAACTTGATAACAGCTGTTATTAGCTGCACGTAAAGTCAGTTCCTTTCATCACCACTTATCTACGCACGGTCAATATTTCTTTAACGTGGACCTTGAATTGGAAGACATTTTTAACATGGGAGGGATAGGAAGTGAGGACACCATCTCCAACTTGGCACACACAAGTGTCCTTATATCTAATACGGTACTGTATAGTTTTGAGGCGCAATCGTTTGAACCACTCCTGAGAAAACTCACTTCAAAGTTTTCATAACCCCATAGAAATAACCAAGAGTAAAAAAATCGTCAAAAATATTGTTTTCGAGGGAATTCAAATTCTCAGGGAATTTTATTATGATTATGATACATATTATTCCGAACTTTCACTCAAATCGAATCGGCCTTTTCGATGAAAAAAATATATAATGTAATGTTTTTAAATCACTCGGAGCTATTAGGATACCAATTAAATCCAAGCAACAGGTATCACCAATTAATTGGAAACGATTAAAACAAATCCTTCTTTATTATCATAGAAATTAATCAGGAAATAGGAGGGCATTGACTCGATTGTTTGGATCCCAAGGTGTATATATATATATATATATATATATATATATATATATATATATATATATATATATATATATATATATATATATATATATATATATATAATAACCAATCCAAAGATAAGATGATATGTTCTAGCTCATCCATCATTGCGGAAACACATAACGCGTTTTCCTAATTTAATAATTGAAAGTCGACCTTCTTTCGTGAAAAGAAGTATAGTTGACATACAAAACAATTTCAGCTGTGATAAATCCAACCCGCATGATTGAAAGGTCAAACAGGTCAAGCTGTAAGGTAAGGTCAAAGGTCAAGGCTTAGCAACTGGCTGACTCGAGTTGTGTGACAGATCGGTTAAAGAAGCTCTAGAGCGACAACGATTAGCTAGCTGATGACTTCACATACTAGAAAAACAACGAGTATTCAAATTTAATCATCATAGAATAGAATAGAACATTTTTATTACACTCTTGAAAGGCAGGTGAAAAACAGTGTACATACACTGACGCCCACACTAATGCTATACATGAGTATCTTACCCATTGGTGTGAGGCAACTAACTAGTTGTTATTTCATATAATTATTAGATGAGCGTAGCGAAGCCTCCATCCCACTCTTATAGGGCTTTGTCTGTGTTTTTTTTTGTTTGTTTGTTTGTTTGTGGGCACTGCACAGGTCGCAAGGTTTGACTGATCAACATGAAACTTTTTTTGTAGGGGCCAACTTTTATAAATTAGAACTGTATGGTTTTTGAAATGAATCGGTCGATTAGATTTTGAGAAATATCATGTCAAAGTTTTTAAAAACCCCATGAGATTAGGCTGGGTGAGAAAATTTGAAAAAATGAAACCTCTAAAAAAAAAAAAAAAAATCTCTGAGTGTTCAAACATGAATGATACACATAACCACCATTCTGTAAGCAATTCGAACCAGCCGTTTCAAAGAAAAAAATTCAAATAACTGTTTTTATACATCAAATATATGGAAATGAGGCAAGATTCACTGCTTCGTAGATTCGATATTTGCCCAAGCATTATAAATATTCTTCATATTCGTCAAGGTGTGTAGAATACCAGAGAAGATAAAGTAGCAAATGTAGGACTAGTATACCTTATTCAGATATCTCGCTCATCTTACAACGCATATTTCGCGTTTGCCTAGTTCTGTCATTTGGTAATAATATTATAATAGCAATTAGAGAAGATTATAGGTGATTGGGAAGTGATAATGGATGATAATAAACAAACCAATGAAAATAAAATAATAATCGTTGAATAAGCTGGAGCAATTCATGATGAGGTATAGAAAAAATGATTTTTTCTTTCTTTTCATGTGTGTCATTATATATATATATATATATATATATATATATATATATATATATATATATATATATATATATATATATATATATATATATATATATATATATATATATATATATATATATATATATATATATATATATATATATATATATATATATATATGAGAACGAAATGTTGATTATATACATATATATATATATAAATATATATATATATATATATTTATATATATATATATATATATATATATATATATATATATATATATATATATATATATATTTATATATATATATATATATATATATATATATATATATATATATATATATATAAATATATATATATATATATATATATATATATATATATATATATATATATATGTATATATATATATATATATATATATATATATATATATATATATAGGAGAGGATTCATTCATGAACAGTAAGTAATAGTAATTTAAACATTTTAAAATATGTCCACAATAAGAAATGTAATAGCCACATAAGCAGTGCATTGTGTGTGGGAGAGGATTATATAGAAGTAAAAATGTTCGATTTCAAGATGCCATACAAATTTGTCAAGATGGGATGAAGCAAAATTTGGATGATAAAGAGCTCGAATTAAATGAGATGAAGGAGGTAATTGGCTATAGTGTGGATAAATTCAGGTAAATCGGTTGAGTAAAAATCTGGCAAGTTTCTATTGAATAGGTTTTCCCAGTGGTAAGGTAACGTTGTTAGCCATATTTTTTTTTAAAGCTATAATTTAAAACAAAGTTTTGTTCAGTCTGGGTTGGACATGAGCTAGAAAGTTGTTTGAGGTTAATTCTTCATTATAGGCCCAAGTTGAATTGTAAATTAGATTTTAAGCTATGACAACCTATACTCGATTATTGCTGATTTCTATTGTGAATGGGCCTTTCCATAATAATCGCTCAAGAGATCATGTTGAAGTAGTTAAATGGAGTCAACATAAACGTCGGGCGTGGTTTAGAGGTGAGGTGAGGCCTCCAGATGAGGAGTCGAATTGTTGTGTGGCAAACAAGTCAAGTGGAGAAAAGAATTGGACAGATTTTAATTTGTACACACGTTCTTTCTAATACAGCAATTCAATATTAAAGATATTTTTAACAATCTTTTCCTCGTCATTTCATAGAGTATATTTTATTAGTAGAGTGATAACAGTTTAGGCCTATCACTAATTTTTTTTCCATTTTGTATTAGGATGAGCTCTACATCTGCTGTTTGTTAATGGAAAGAAGTGATCATTGCCCGAGAGACTTATTTCAAAGTGGAAGATATCAACATTCGTGTGTTTTATTTACTCTTGATACCAATGCTGGTAATGTACGGATATATATCACAGAAACGGTTTTTACTTATAATGTGTTCCGAACTTTCTGAAACTGAAAGACTTTTTATCTGCGGCGGAAAGTTATGGTCATCGACAGCACAGTCCTGGTTTTGAAGTTCATTGGTTATAAATATTTAAAATAGAGTGGTAAGATCGCCCTTGTGGTGCCCCGTCCAAACGATCCTATCTCTCATCCACAGCCTTAATTGGGGAACAATGATTTTGTATCAAGTTTCGATATTATTAAAAAAAAAAAATTATACTTAAAGGACATCACAGCTCTCAAAGTGAATTTTGAACATTGATGATGATATTTATTTCCCTAAGTTTAGAGAAAACTAGGGATCATTATCTCAGTTTCAGAAATTATAATAAATGTTTTTGTCCTCCACAAATTGAGCCATGATGTGAACATTACTGATTCTGTATAGAAACATGAACAGAATCGATTGATGTCCACGTAAAAATGAGCAGGGTTCTGAAGCACAAATTAATTAAAATTTCTGAAATTGTGATGATGATTTCTAGTTTTATTTCTTATAAAATTAGGGAAATAAATCTAAATATCGTCATTTCTCGTTGAAATCTTGTTTTAGGACTGTGGTTTCTTTTGAGGATTCCATAAAATTTGATTTCCTGCTGGATGAAAAATAGCTCATCGAGAAGTGTTGAAAAAATTCATCTTCACTATTTTATTTTTTTTAAATTCCCAGTGTATAATTGAGTGAAAAGGAATATCAAATCTAAACGATTTTGTAATCATTAATTAATATGGCATCATATTCTTGTGAATTGAACCAACTAGCAGTATTGTAGTTACCAACTTGGATATTTCTTAGAGTGATAGTACGTCATTGCGTTCGATCTCGGTGCATTTTCATGACTTCTCACTCAGGAATTCAAGACACATTTTGTAATGGCTAAACAAAATTAGGTTTAATGTTACGTGAAAGTAGACAAAAACTGAAGAGTCATAAAGAAAATGGACAAAAAATGAAGATTTATAAAAAAGAGAACAAACAAAAATGCCGATGAAGATCAATACGGTCAGATAATTTTATCCTAATGAATTGTTCATTATTTATATTTATTATTTGTTTATTCGTTTTCAATTCAATTGAGTTGAATTGAACCAGTTCTAGGATGATCGACAATGAATCTCATCGGATTCTTGGTATTCATTAATTGACATATCATCAATTGAAGCTGATAAAATTCAAAAAATTATAAAGTCATTTTAATTAAACAGCATCACAATAATCTTGGATTTGGTCAACCAGGCGCTCTGCACGGGCTCGTTCTTCGCTCGCTTCAGATTCGAGTTTAACATGCATCGTGTGCTAGGCGCAACTCGTAGACTAGCCCGCCGAACTCATATTCACATAAACGTCGGTAATTCCCCAGCTTACACTTTTGATATATTTTACATTTTATATATTTTTTCGTTATTCAAAAATATGTATCTAGGTTTTCGCAAACACGAAAAAATTTTCATTTCTCATTTGAAGAATTTGAAAAATTACACATTTTTTTGGATATAAATTTCAAAATTCTGTGAATGCAGTAACCTCCGTTTTGCAATTATTAACAGAGTGAAAAAACAATTATATTTATATCTCAAAAATTACGGCGTGAAATACGAGCGTCTGCGGTTTCTTATACTTTATTTTCACCAGACGACAATGCCAACAAGGTCATGTTGCGTCAGGTCAGGTCACCAAAGGTCAAGTTGCGGCCTGGCAAGAATCACGCGGTTCGATCGAACTCTACCACCAAGCACAACGGAATGCCAGTGAACCGCGTCTCTAGCAAGACTAAATCCTACAGGAGGGAAAACATCTTAAAAATAGTAGTTTTATACACAAGTCTATTTGGGACACATCCAGAACACTGAGGATTTATGAAGACAGCTGCCTACGGTACTGCCTATTCCTATACTGCCTACACTACTTTTATGTTGATTCTATTGTCATTGTTGCTTATATCGGGTTTCAACCACGTACTATAATGATAACTAATGGATGGATGATTAATTTTTTTTTTTTTTTAATAACATCGAAACTTGATACAAAATCACTGTTCCCCGATTAGGGCTAAGGGTGAGAAGTAGGATCGTTTGGACGGGGCACCACAAGGGCGATCTTACCACCCCATTTTAATTATTTAAAACTAATGAACTTCAACACCTGGACTGTGCTGTCAGTGACCATAACTTTCCGCCGCAAATAAAATTCTTCCAGTTTCCAAAAGTCCGGAACACATTATAAGTAGAAAACCGTTCCTGTAATATATATTCGGACATTACCAGCATTGGTATCAACTATTGAGAGTGAACAAAACACACGAATGTAAAAAAACAATGATTGTGGGTAACTTTTCACGTATTTGTACTTGTAAGTTCGTAAGTTAAGTTCTGTTGAAGTCTTCTGATCATTTCCATCTGTGCAATCTCTCTGAAGAGAACCATCTCAGTACTCAGAGGCTACTTTACATCTCACAACCCATGAGTAAAACCTGCAGGGAACGGTCAAAACAGGACAAAAAGCACCTATACAGGCTTTAGCTCCCGACACATGGTGGGTGAACGGCAGAACTATTTTTGCAATGGAACCATAATGAGTACTTCTGTATCCTTACGTTATCCTTATTATCCTTACGTATGTATCCTTACGTTAAAATTACAATTTTGACATCTCATACCATCCGAGAGTTACCACACAAAGAATGAATATTTCTCTAAACCGATTTTAAGAGGCTACTTTACATCTCACAACCCAGGAGTAAAACCTGCAGGGAACGAACAAAACAGGACAAAAAGTGCCAATACAGGTCTTTAGCTCCCAACACATGGTGGGTAAACGGTACGACCAATCAGTCTAATTCTTCTTGGAATGAAACCAGAATGAGTATTTCTGTGTCTTCACGTTCATTAGAAATTTCAATTTTTTATTATATCACTCTGAAAAAAATCGTAGAAACAATGAAAAACAGGTAGAAACATGTGGATTTTTGACAATTATTTTGAAAGGGTTGAAAACATACCACGAACTAAAGCTCTTCGTACGAGCACGTATTGAATACTAGTGATCATCTAACTGAAAACTGTAAGTCAATACGGTGATTGGTTTTCCGTTACCAACTTGGGCCCCGAACGTCTGCAATGAAGTCGGTAGACAACATGTAAAAAGGCCTCCAAACCTGAACGACAGAGGCAAACTACAAAAACGTATACCCTTGTCAGGATGGTCGACCATGGCGGGAATCGAACCCCGGTCTCCTGAAGGACGGTTCAGT
Organism: Brachyptera risi; assembly: GCA_964007535.1. Lineage (NCBI taxonomy): Eukaryota > Metazoa > Arthropoda > Insecta > Plecoptera > Taeniopterygidae > Brachyptera > Brachyptera risi. The sequence goes on along the minus strand of OZ023335.1, from coordinate 25,630,650 downwards.
TTGAATTAATGTTTCAAGTCTGCGAGATGTTTTCTAAAACTGCAATCATCAAACGTCATCGTAACGAATATGCATATGAAGTACTGCAACACGCAGTACACACATGTAACAAGTGTTGCGTAGTACCGGTGTTTTATACGCGGCGCATCAAGTTACATGATGATCATTGTTTGCTTAACGACCCCACCAACAGCTAGGTTATACGGGGGTACGAATGAGTAGGTGATGATGAAAGGATGGAGTGATGATAAGTGAAAAGACGTTTACAAAAATGCATGCCTTGTGCGGGACTCGACCTCGCTTCTGAAGCGGTGCCTCAGCTGACTGAGCTACCGAAGGAGGTGGTTACAACGCAATACACAAATAATGAGAGATTATTGAAATAAATGTAGGAAGAAATACAAAAAATGTGGGAATGAATAAATAAATATAATAATAATTGAATTAATTATTAGGTGAGCGTAGCGAAGATTCCATTTCACATACCGAAAAAAAATGGGCTTCGTTTATTTTTTATTTATTTTAATTGTGATTTTGTACCCGGTATACAGGTCAGTAAAAAATACCTATCGACTTGAAACTTTTTCCACATATTTTTGTCATCCAGAATATACTGATATTGTTTTCCGAAGAAATCGGTCGGAAGGTTTTACCGGAAAAAAATCGTAGATTTTGAAAAATCGTCATAAGAATAACTCGGAGGAAAAATACTTGAAACCGGCACAGTAGCTGAGTGGTTAGCTCACTTGCTTCGTGATCTGGGAGGTGAAGGGACATATCGGACCCGGTTCGATCCCCGCCACCGTCCATCTTTACAGGGTTTTTTCGTGGTTTCCCTCTGTAGTCTAGGCTAATGCCGGGATGGTTCCTACAATATAGGCCACGACCGCTTCCTTCCCACTATCCTTCCCACCAGTCCACCACCCATAAAAAACCTTCATCACATCATCCCATCATCTCATTAATCATTCATCCGACGCCAATAGATCTTAGTAATCATTACAGTGCGTCGTAAAAACCCAATGAAAAAAAAAAAAAAAAAAAAACTTGAAAAACAAGAATTCTTCAAAAGCTCTCAAATTCTCACCGAATATAAAAAATACTATTATACACCTTTTCAGAGATTTTTGCAACAATCGGATGAGACATAACAAAGAAAACGCAATAAAAGTGTACATTTTATTGAATATTTGGATCAATTGACTTTGCAAAGTGTATATGCGACAGGTTGAAGCACTATAAATATCAACAAGTTGCAGGTAAGGTTTTTGAACGTTTGAAGTAAGTCAAGGTTTGTAGATGTAAATTGAGCTGACAAGTTATTCTTCATTGTAGATTTTCCATACTTCTAAGCTCATCCCACAACGCGCATCCCGCGTTTTCCTAGTTATGATAAATCTAATAGGGATCGAGTAAATGCTACAGATAAGTTCAACACTAGGATAGGTTCATGATAAAATTGATGATACAAACGGTCAATTCCAAGGATTCAACGCTTTTCGAAGTTGTAGTTGTGTTAATAATTATAAACCTCGTCAGAAAAAAACACAACGACCTACAAAATCAACCCTTCAAGAATATAACTGAGACGAGTGGTCGAGTGGCTTTCACACTGAACCGTCATTCAGGAGACCGGAATTCGTTTCCCGCCATCGTCGACCATGCTGACGGAACTTGTTTGTGGTTTCCCTCTGTCGTTCAGGTTGATACTGGAATGGTTGCTTAACAATAGGCCACAACCGACTCCTTCCCACCATCCAAAAACACCTAATAAAATAACCTTCCATCTCATCATCCCATCATCTCATATATCATTCACCGACGCCAATAGATCAGTACAGTGCGTACTGTTAAACCCAATATAAATACAAAATAAATAAAAATTATTAAATTATATATAATATAATATATATTATATTATATATATATATATATGTTATATTATATATATATAATATAAAAATTTGTATTCGTTATTATGACAGAGAACCGTTTTTTTTTTACGTGGATGTGAGTATATAGGCCTAGGAGTATATAGTGTATTGTTGATTGCATTGAATTGGAATAGAATAGAAAAGCGACGGGCCTTGCTGTATAGCTCGTAATCTACGAGGAAGTCTAAATGCGATATTTGAGTGTTTGTTTTAGTCTAATAATAGACTTGTAGTAAGCCTACTCATACTACTACACATAGGCCTATCTACTACGACGGCTTTATCGCAGTTCCGTTGCTGGGATTTACATGCATGGTCGCACTCAGAATAGTAATTGTAGTCCGGTACTGTTAGCTCAGTGGTGACGCGGTACTAAATTATGTATGAGTTTTTGGACTAGGAAAACGCCATATATGCGTTGTTAGACGAGCGGATAGTAATGGTATGTCGACTTTTTTGCCAAAATTTTGCCTACATTCTCCAATTGGGTGACATTCAAGTTGGAAATGGGTGAAAACTGCTTCGAGTGGTACCAATTTAGCACATTTTATGGTTTTTCTTCGAAATGGCTCACCCGATCAAACTGAGAATTTTTTAGAAATGTGTATAATAATGTAACTCAACTTCACGCAGAATTTCATTGTGTTTGAAAATTTTTTTTTTTCTGACGTGTTATTCTAATGGGTATTTTTGAAATTTCTAAAATTCATAAAAAAAAAGTTATCATACGATAATGCCACAAAACTATACAGATCTAAGTTAGATGAGGAATCATGATGAAAAAAAGTTTGAAGTTGATAGCTGTAGCCGTTTGACCTGTGGAGAACCGACAAAAAACATAAAAAAAAAACATAAAAACGAACACCATTTTTTTTCAGTATGTCAAATTGAATCCTCGCTAAAGCTCGTCTAATGAGCGATAGCGAAGGCTCCATCCCACTCTTACATAGCTTTGTCTGTTTTTTTTTTTTGTAAGCATTCCACAGGTCGCAGGGTTTGACAGATCGACATGAATTATTTTTTTCATTTCAATTTTCAAATTTCCCTGCACGGCCTAATCTTATGGGGTTTCAAGAAACTTTGTGATGACATTTCTCAAAATCGGTCTAATCGATTTCTTTCGATAGTCGATATCGATTTAAGTTGGATAAGTTTGCGTGTGCAAGAAAAGCTTCATATAGGCCAGTCAAACCCTGCGACCTCTGCACTTCTGACAAAAAATATATTCAAACAAACACGGACAAAGCTCTATATGAGAGTGAGATGTAGTCTTCGTTATCGCTCACCCAATTATTTGTCGTTTGTTATTTATTTTGAGAGGCCGCAGGCGCTCTACACGGGCTCGTTGTTCGCTCGCTTCAGACTCGAGTTTAACATGCATCGTGTGCTAGGCGCCACCCATAGACTAGCCCGCCGAACTCAGATTCACATAAACGCCGTTAATTCCCTAGCTCACACTTCTGATATATTTCACATTCTATGTTTCTTTTCGGTATTAGAAAATATGTATCTACGTTTTCGTAAATTAGAAATTTTTCCATTTTCCATCTGAAGAATTTGAAAAATTACAAATTTTTGGTTCAAAATTCTGTATTTACGGTATCCTTCGTTTTAAAATTACTAACAGAATGCAAAAAGACTATTATTGATATCACAAAAATTACGGCCGTGAGAGTTTGCGGCGTGAAATACGAGCGCCTGCGGCCTCTTAAATTGATTGTTTACATAAGTCGGTTAATTATTTCGTAATTTTTATACCTTTGCACCCACTAATGAACCAGCTATACCATGACACTTTGCATTGTATTTGTTTAGCATTTACAGTGCTTCACTGAAAACAATAGGCCTTGTAAATGATCAAAAGTAAGCAGGCCTCAGCTATTAATAACCTGTATGAGTTTTGAAATACCTGATCAATTTATTCTGAGTCTTGAAATGAATTAATGCATTCATATGATGTAGATTTTATGATTATAACAGTGATACACGTTTCCAACCAATCAGCTTTCACCATTTTAAGATTGATATTGTAGTTTTTGCACTAACACAATGTACGTGTATATGTGTGCCTATGTATTGTATTTATATTTTATGACATTTCTCTTATGCTTGTAAACACTGGAAAATAGTTGATTCTGTATCAAATATTTGATATATATATATATATATATATATATATATATATATATATATATATATATATATATATATATATATATATATATATGTATATATATATATATATATATATATATATATACATATATATATATATTATCAACAAAATATTATTTTACTCTATTTACAAATTTATTATAATTATTACTTCCACAAAAGTGATGAAATAATCTATGATATTTAAATAAACTTGAATTGTATTTAATTTTTATCTGAATAAATTTATGACCACTTCCAGTAGACCTAAATATGGGCCTAAAAATATATAGTAGGCCTGAATATATTTGTAGTTCCGTTGTTTTTTTATATGCCTAGATGTATCCACTAGAGATGAAAGCTTGAACCATCCGTGCGGTAATGGTATGGAATAGGGGGGACGGTCGATCGGAACCTTCATCTCTCGTGGATACAAGTACAATTGTTTACTATTGACGAACTAGATTAATTGACCTTTTCTGAATCAAGGTTTTATAGTTGACAACTGATTAAACCTTGGTTCTGTCTCGTGTTAATATACTATACTTTTCCAGAAGGATACTTAAAACTGAAACCCGTCTTACATATTTTGTATCAAATGAATATACAGTCAATTACGGTTGCTTTGCACATTCTATCAATTTGATTAATTCCACCAAATTAATTATTGGTGTTGAAATAATTTTGAAACTTTGGTGCCAAAATGCTCAACTTTTTTTCTCGTATGTTAGTATAGTTGAGGATTGAAAATTACGGCTTCACTAATAACTAGGAAAACGCTATATACGCGTTGTTAGACGAGCGGAAATTAATAGTATGTCGACTTCTTTGCCAAACTTTTGCCTAAATTCGCCAATTGGGTGACATTTTAGTTATAAATGGGTAAAAACCGCTTCGAGTGGTACCAATTAACCACATTCCATGTTTTTTCTTGTAAATGGCTGACCCGATCAAGCTGAGAATTTCCAGAAATGTGTATCAAAATGTAATTCAACTTCACACAAAATTTCATTTTTTTTGAAAATAATTTTTTTTTTCCGCCGTGTTCTTCCAATGGGTATTTTTGAAATTTCTAAAATTAATAAAAATGAAAGTTATCACCGGATAATGCCACAAAACTATACAAATCTAAGCTATATGAGGAACCATGATGAGAAAAAGTTTGAAGTTAATAGCTGTAGCCGTTAGCTAACCCTAATTGACTGTACGTTAAAAAGACCGTAACAATTCTGAAACTTTTTTTCTTTTAATAACATCGAAACTTGATACAAAATCATTGTTCCCCAATTAAGGCTATGGATCAAAGGTAGGATCGTTTGGACGGGGCACCACAAGGGCGATCTCACACGAGAGCGATCTAGACTTAAACAAATAATGACGGTATTTATTTCCCTAATATTGGAGGAAATTAGAAATCATCATCTCAATTTCAAAAATTAAAAAAAAAATGCCCTCCAGGACCCGGTCTTTTTCCCGAGTCGTGACATGGACATAGCTCGATTCTGTTCATGTTTCTATACAGAATCGGTAATGCCCACTTTACAATCATTACAGTAATATGTATATCAATATATCGTTATTATTACCATTACAGTAATATGTACCATTATATTATATTACTTGTATAACTTTTCTCTTATCAACTAATGCATGGTTATATGGAAGGTCAATAGGGCAGTGACCCGGTCCTGCCCTCCCAAATATTGAATATCCTCTTTTTCGTACTTATACCATGTTATTTCACTTCCTGAGTATATGTATTTTACACAATTAAGAAAAATTGAATTGAATTGAATGTCTCTGGGGGACACACAAATAAATTTTAATTTTTGAAATTGAGATGATGATTTCTAGTTTTCTCTAAAATTAAGAAAACACATAACCGTCATTATTTATAGAAATCTAGTTTGAGTGTTTTTATGTCCTTTAATAACTGAGTTATAATAAGATGGGATTGCATCATCCAAGACGTGATGCAGGATTAACAACTTTTACATCATTAACATGTATGATGAATACTGAAATCACAATCAAAATCGAGGGGTAAACAACTAGTAACTTTGGTGTACCTGATTTTAGATTTCAAGGGATTTCAGGGAGATTTCAAGGGACTTTAAGAAGATTTCAGGAGGATTTCAAGAAATTCAAGGAGATTTCAAGGGATTTCAGGGAGATTTCAAGGAGATTTCAAGGGATTTCAGGGAGATTTCAAGGGATTTTAAGAAGATTTCAGGAGGATTTCAAGAAATTCAAGGAGATTTCAAGGTATTCCGAGAAGGTTTTAAGGTATCACAAGAAGATTTCACGGGATTTCAAGAAGATTTCACGGGTTTTCAAGAAGAATTCACGGGATTTCAAGAAGATTTGAAGGAATTTCAAGAAGATTTCAAGGGATTTCAGGAAGATTGCACGACAAGTGTACACCAGAATTCATGGGTTGTTTAACCCTCGATCAAAATTTCGATTTTTTATGTGGTAAATACGAATCAATTATCAGCTTTCTTTGCTGAGTCAGAGTATTAATGTTACTTCGCATTTTACAAAAAATGAAAATGTATGAATTATAACAATTAAATGATAAAGTACAATTGTACAAAAATAGAATTGGTAACTATAAGGATGATAACAAGTGTAATCATCACTTTATCAACAAATTTATCATTTACTCGCAGGGGCGAACCGAAATGAACTTGCTAAAGCCATGATATATATATATATATATATATATATATATATATATATATATATATATATATATATATATATATATATATATATATATATATATATATATATATATATATATATATATATGTATATATATATATATATATATATATATATATATATATATATATATATATATATATATATATATATATATATATAAATACATATGTATATAGATACATATGATATATATATATATATATATTTATATATATATATATATATATATATATATATATATATATATATATATATATATATATATATATATATATATATATATATATATATATATATATATATATATATATATGCCTACCTGTTGATCCCAGAACTGACCTACGAACATCTTAGAACCACGGCACACAAGAGATACTACACTCCACTGCACACTTGATGGTACAGACAGCACGTGCGGCTAGCACGCGCATGTGCAGCTACGGTTCAGTGAAAATAGAAAACAACAATAACAACTGTATTTGAATGAAGAAGTGAATTTTTTTTCTTCCTAGGTCTCGTTTCGTGTATAATAAATTTGTTGATTAAGCGATGATTAGTGAATTAACTTGTCGATCGATACCCTATATATATATATATATATATATATATATATATATATATATATATATATATATATATATATATATATAAATAAATATATATATATATAATATATATAAATATATATATATATATATATATATATATATATATATTCATATATATATATATATATATATATATATATATATATATATATATATATATATATATATATATATATATATATATATATATATATATATTTATATATATTCATATATATACATATATATATATATATATAAATATATATAAATATATATATATATATATATATATATATATATATATATATATATATATATATATATATATATATATATATATATATATATATATATATATATATATATATATATATATATATATATATATATATATATATATATATATATATATATATATATATATATATATGATGAGGGTCTTATTCCTATACATTTCCATGTTATTTATATAATGAGGTATTTGATTGGGACTTTCGTACAAAACTTATATGTTGGAACTTTAATTCAATTCTCATGAAAATTTGAGCGAACAAAATTTAAGTGATCGTATTTTATATTTTATAAAATTACTCCACTGAATAAAGCAACATAAAGTTCCCGCTGAAATACTCATAAATAGGAACCATCGATCCACCCTCGGTAGCTCGGTCAGCTGAGGCACCGCTACAGAAACTGAAGTTACCCTCGGGCGTGGGTTCGAGTCCCGTATACGGCATGGGTTTTTGTAAACGTCCTTTCACTTATCATTACTTCATAATTACATAATCACCTGCTCATCCGTACCCCCGTATAACCTAGCTGTTGGTGGGATCGTTAAGCAAACAATAATCATCATCAGGAGCCATCGACATTCAGCTCAGATGTTATCTTTCATCCTTAGCCTTGATTGGGGAACAAGGATTTTGGATCAAGTTTCGATGTTTAAAAAAACAAAGGATCAAGTAACCTTGGGAAATTGTTTCCCTGCAATAAAATTTGACATAAAATTTGTGACAATATTGTGAAAAATTATTGTCAAGTTATTGTCAAATTATTCTTCCGACCTTTCATCAGTAAAATTTTATTGACAAATTATTGTGACAATATTGTGACATTTAAGTTATAAATGGGTAGAAACTGCTTTGAGTGGTACCAATTTAGCTAATTTCATGTTTTTTTCTTCAAAATAGCTGACCTGATCAAGCTGAGAATTTCCAGAAATGTGTATCAAAATGTAATTCAACTTCACACAAAATTTCATTTTTTGGGAAAATGAAAATATTTTTATTTTTTTTCCGCCGTGTTATTCTAATGGGTATTTTTGGATTTTCTAAAATTCCTAAAAATAAAAGTTACCACCCGATAATGCCAAAAAACTATAGAGATCCAAGTTAGATGAGTAACCATGATGAAACAAAAAGTTCCAAGTTGATAGCTGTAGCCGTTTGATCCGTGGAGAACCGACAAAAAAACATAAAACAAAAACATAATGAACACCAATTTTTTTCAGTATGTCTAATTGAATCCTCGCTAAAGCTCGTCTCATTATTTTATCATGATAGCACTGTATAACAGTACAAACAAACAAAAAAACAAAAGCTATCACCTACGAGTGATCCATTCAATCGTACGGCTACAATTGAATGTGGGCCAAGTTTGAGGTGATGTAAAAATATTTACTTAAGTTGCGACATTATAGTGACGTAGTTTATTGAGATATTTCTAGATTGTTGGTGGACGGGGGGGGGGGGGGGGGGCATGATTATATCATGATTCCAGAGTTCTATACAAGTTCGGTATTACCTAGTTAAGTTAGCCTTATTCTGAGAATTATTGCTGAAATTACCAACCTGTGAATAGCTGTAACTGACAGATTAAAGTGGTTTTCACCATGGTTATTAAAACTATTTGTTTTCACCAACTCTTGGATATTAACCGGACTTGAATATTGAAATATTGATTAAATATTCTAAAATATTTGAAAAAATATTTTTAAATATTTTTCAATATATTTTTAAATATTTTTCAATATATTTTAAAATATTTTTGGAATATTTATTATTCATTAAACATTTATTATATCCACACTGAGACGAGTGGCCGAGTGGCTGGCACACTGAACCGTCATCCAAGGAGACCGGGATTCGATTCCCGCCATGGTCGACCACCCTGACATGTTTTTTTGTGGTTTTCCTCTGTCGTTCAGGTTAATACTGGGATGGTTTCTTAACAACAGGCCACGACAAACTTTTTCCCACTATCAAAAAAAAAATAAAAAAATAAAATAACCTTCCATCTCATCATCCCATCATCTTATACATCATACACCGACGCCAATAGATCGTATAGTCATCAGTACAGTGCGTCGTCAAAAAAAAAATATATATATAAATTAATATAAAAATATTAGATTCACAGTAATATTTATTACGGTTCAAGTCACTGCTATCATTTATATGTTACGTTGACACTGAAAGTGTTACACTGTGGGTAGGTCCCCCTTAACATCTCAATAATCTCTAATCTTATCTTGAGCCAAAAAAAAAAAAGATTCGCATAATATACGATTGTTATTCATTTTTTTTTTAGCAAATACAATGTGGTTAAGATAAAGATGTTGAAGGTGATGACTTAATCGCTTGATATAGATTCATGTGAATCGTGTGCCGTCCTGAATGCTATCAATCACTAGACGAGCTTTAGCGAGGGTTCAATTGGACATACTGAAAAAAATTGGTGTTCGTTTTTATGTTTTTTTTTTATGTTCTTTGGTCAGTTCTTCACAGGTCAAACGGCTACAGCTATCAACTTCAAACTTTTTTTCGTTATGGTTCCTTATCTAACTTGGATCTGTATAGTTTTGTGGCATTATCGTATGATAACTTATTAAAAATGAATTTTAGAAATTTAAAAAATACCCATTAGAATAACACGTCGGAAAAAAGGAAATATTTGTATTTTCAAAAAAATGAAATTTTGCGAGAAGTTGATTTACATTATGATACACAATTCTAAAAACTTTCAGCTTGATCGGGTGAGCTATTTCGAAAAAAAAACCCATAAAATGTGCTAAATTGGTACCACTCGAAGCAGTTTTTACCCATTTATAACTTAAATGTCACTCAATTGGCGAATGTAGGCAAAAGTTTGGCAAAAGAGTCGACATACTATTACTAACCGCTCGTCTAACAACGCATATATGGCGTTTTCCTAGTTACTGACAAGGCCGGGATTCGTACTCGGGTCACCGGACTCGAGCTCGCGGCGTAGACACATCGAACATGCAATGATCTATCGAGTTCTTTAACCTTTCACTTCTGAATGTGAATATATTGATTTCTCTCCTTTCTACGAAAACACAATAAAAAATGGATGAATCAACATTGACATCTGGGCCGATTTTTTTTTCAGGTTATGTTATAGATTATCGTTTTTAAGGTTGATTTCGTTATGGTTTGTGTTAGGTAGGGCCATTGATTCTCTAAGAGCCACTACAAATTTAATAGTAGGGCATAAGGTTTGGGGGGAACGAAGAACGATACCCTAATTTTATGGTTCGAACCTTATACCTCACCCTAACTATACCCTAATATCATTCAACGTAACGCTTCTCACATGGTTTCTCACATATAAATGTTCATTACCCTTTTGCATTTTGTATTATGTTTTTCATGTGTTGTGTGTGAATAAAATACATATCAAATTGAATTAAACTAGGAAAACGCTATATACGCGTTGTCAAACGAGCGGAAAGTAATAGTATGTCGACTTCTTTGCCAAACTTCTGCCTAAATTCGCCAATTGAATGACATTCAAGTTATAAATGGAACCATGATGAAAATAAGTTTCAAGTTGATAGCTGTAGCCGTTTGACCTGTGGAGAACCGACAAAAAAACATAAAAAAAACATAAAAACGAACACCAATTTTTTTCAGTATGTCAAATTGAATCCTCGCTAAAGCTCGTCTAATTAGACGAGCTTTAGCGAGGATTCAATTTGACATACTGAAAAAAATTGGTGTTCGTTTTTATGTTTTTTTTTTTTTTTTTTTTTTTTGTTTGTTTGTTTTTTTTATGTTTTTTTGTCGGTTCTCCACAGGTCAAACGGCTACAGCTATCAACTTCAAACTTTTTTTCGTCATGGTTCCTCATCTAACTTAGATCTGTATAGTTTTGTGGCATTATCGGGTGGTAACTTTTTTTTTTATGAATTTTAGAAATTTCAAAAATCCCCATTAGAATAACCCGGAGGAAAATACTTGAAAAATCAAAATTTTTCAAGACCTCTCAAATTTTCGCCGAATATAAAGGAAACTATTAAGCACATTTTGAGAGATTTTTCGCATCAATCGGATGAGAAATAACGAAGAAAACGCATTTATAAAGCATTCTCCCATCAATTTAGGCTATTACGGGAACCAATTAAATCTATAGCAACAAGTGTCACTAATTAATTCAAAACGATTGAAATGAATGAAGAAGAAGGCCGTGACATAACTGATTCTCGTAAGGTTTTTGAACGTTTGGAGTGATCCAAGGTCTGTAGATGTAGATTGGGTTGACAAATTATTTTTCTTTCTAGATTTCTATACCCCTAAGCTCGTCTAACAACGCGCATCCCGCGTTTTCCTAGTTAGTACTGAGACAAGTGGTCGAGTGGTTAACACACTGAACTCTATTATTCAAGAGACCGGGGTTCGATTCCCGCCATGGTCGACCATCATTTCATGGTTTCTCTCTGTCGTTCAGGTTAATACTGGGATATGGACATCAAATAGTCAACAATGTAATTAGACGAGCTTTAGCGAGGATTCAATTTGACATACTGAAAAAAATTGTTGTTCGTTTTTATGTTTTTTTTTTTTTTTTTTATGTTTTTTTGTCGGTTCTCCACAGGTCAAACGGCTACAGCTATCAACTTCAAACTTTTTTTCGTCATGGTTCCTCATCTAACTTAGATCTGTATAGTTTTGTGGCATTATCGGGTGGTAACTTTTTTTTAATGAATTTTAGAAATTTCAAAAATCCCGATTAGAATAACCCGGAGGAAAATACTTGAAAAATCAAAATTTTTCAAGACCTCTCAAATTTTCGCCGAATATAAAGGAAACTATTAAGCACATTTTGAGAGATTTTTCGCATCAATCGGATGAGAAATAACGAAGAAAACGCATTTATAAAGCATTTTCCCATCAATTTAGGCTATTACGGGAACCAATTAAATCTATAGCAACAAGTGTCACCAATTAATTCAAAACGATTGAAATGAATGAAGAGGAAGGCCGTGACATAACTGATTCTCGTAAGGTTTTTGAACGTTTGGAGTGATCCAAGGTCTGTAGATGTAGATTGGGTTGACAAATTATTTTTCATTCCAGATTTCTATACCCCTAAGCTCGTCTAACAACGCGCATCCCGCGTTTTCCTAGTTTTAACAATTGAAACTTGATCTATCTCTAACCATTACCTAACATAACCTCAAAGCATATCAACACGGCTTTCTAAATACATTTCACTGTCGGAAATACGCGTATCGATTCCCTTTCTATAGCCTTCTAAACCAGAAGCTATAGTGCTGTCTCGACCCGCACACAGCTGTTTTATAGCTGTGGCGACCTCTTATACACATACTACACTGAACACCCACGGCTATAACGCCATACGACACATGTGATTAGCTGTATGTCACATACGACAGAACTTACCATCACGAAACAACAAACAAACAAACAAACAAATAAACAAATAAACCGATTAAATAACCAACAGACATATAAAAAAGAGAAATTCAACTGATTTGAGCCGAATGAACGAATGCGCTATATAGCTCATCCAATTAAATAATAAATACCTAATATCTGATATTTATTTATAATATTTTTATAATATTTTTATTCACATCTCTACATTATTTGTCATAGTTCATAACAAATTTCTTATTCTACTTCTTTACAGCATTACATTTTTATTTGTCATTTTATAATTAGCTACATTTTCTTTATTTATTACCATTCTTTTAATTATTCTATTCATTGGTCAATCATTCTTAGTCAACTATGACAGCCATTATATGTGAAAAGCAGTGAGACGAGTGGTCGAGTGGCTAGCATACTGAACCGTCATCCAGACAGTTTTTTGTGTGTGTTTTCCCTCTGTCGTTCAGGTCAATACTGGAATGGTTCCTAAACAACAGGCCACGACCGACTCCTTCCCACCATCCAAAAACACCTGATAAAATAATATTCCACCTCATCATCTCATATATCATTCACCGACGCCAATAGATCGTAGTCATCAGTAGAATACGTCGTTAAACCCAATATAAATCGAATGAATTCATTGGAGTATTTGAAATGCGCGGGGTTAAATATAAAATTATCGATTTACTCACCCTTCTAACCTCAACTCTGATATTTCCAATCAGTAGATTAATGCTGTCTCGACCCGTACACAGCTGTTTTATAGCTCTGGCGACCTGTCCTACACATACTACACTGAACACCCACGACTATAACGTCATACGACACATGAGATCTGTTGTCTGTCACATACGACAGAACCTATTGGCACGGAACCGCGCGTTACACTGACTAGTAGCATGGCGTAGCATCGCTAGCGCCACAGACGGGTGACGTCATAGAAGGTCACGTGGGAGGACGAGCGGAGGTGTAGAGTGTGGGGCCGAGCGGTGGTGTCGAGGTGAGACGGTTGTGTGGTAGGTCCGACAGCGTGTGGTTCAGATTAGACGAAACAAACCGAGTTCGTTTGTTAATTTTATTATTTAATGTTAAAAAAAAAAATTAAGAACATAAATACATGAATATGGTTGTATAATTATATTCATGTAGGCTTATTTATGTTAAACCATAGTGAAGATAATTATAATACATAGAATGAGACGGAATAGACCGAGTTCGTTTGTCGGATTTATTATTTAATGTAAAAAAAAAAAAATAGAACATAAATGTTAAATGGCTAACATTTATGTTCACAAATGTTGAATGGCTATCATTTATGTTCACAAATGTTACATGGCTATCATTTATGTTCACAAATGTTGAATGGCTATCATTTATGTTCACAAATGTTGAATGGCTATCATTTATGTTCACAAATGTTGAATGGCTATCATTTATGTTCACAAATGTTGAATGGCTATCATTTATGTTCACAAATGTTAAATGGCTATCATTTATGTTCACAAATGTTAAATGGCTATCATTTATGTTCACAAATGTTAAATGGCTATCATTTATGTTCACAAATGTTGAATGGCTATCATTTATGTTCACAAATGTTAAATGGCTATCATTTATGTTCACAAATGTTGAATGGCTATCATTTATGTTCACAAATGTTGAATGGCTATCATTTATGTTCACAAATGTTGAATGGCTATCATTTATGTTCACAAATGTTAAATGGCTATCATTTATGTTCACAAATGTTAAATGGCTATCATTTATGTTCACAAATGTTAAATGGCTATCATTTATGTTCACAAATGTTGAATGGCTATCATTTATGTTCACAAATGTTGAATGGCTATCATTTATGTTCACAAATGTTGAATGGCTATCATTTATGTTCACAAATGTTGAATGGCTATCATTTATGTTCACAAATGTTGAATGGCTATCATTTATGTTCACAAATGTTAAATGGCTATCATTTATGTTCACAAATGTTAAATGGCTATCATTTATGTTCACAGATGTTAAATGGCTATCATTTATGTTCACAAATGTTGAATGGCTATCATTTATGTTCACAAATGTTGAATGGCTATCATTTATGTTCACAAATGGAACAGACGTGAAAATGTGTCAAGTTTATCGAATCTTTTTTCTATTTTATAAAATATTTTTGTTTTTTCTGTTCGATTTTGTATATTGTGCATTTTCAACTCATTGTATTTGACCTTTCCAATATTATATGTATATGATCACTTCTGGACGAAAATAAATATTATCATTATTATTAGTGAACATAATTAAGAGGGCGCATGCGCTCGTATTTCACGCCGCAAACTCTCACGGCCGTTATTTTTATGATATCAATATGAGTGTTTTTGCATTCTGTTAGTAATTGAAAAACGAAGGTTACCGTAAATACAGAATTTTGAACTAAAAATTTGTGATTTTTCAATTTCTTCAAATGGAGAATGGAAAAATTTCTAATTTACGAAAACCTAGATACATATTTTCTAATACCGAAAAAAAAACATAGAATGTGAAATATATCAGAAGTGTGAGCTAGGGAATTAACGGCGTTTATGTGAATCTGAGTTCGGCGAGCTAGTCTATGGGTGGCGCCTAGCACACGATGCATGTTAAACTCGAGTCTGAAGCGAGCGAGCGACGAGTCCGAGTAGAGCGCCTGCGGTTTCTTAAACCCTCAATGGGTTTTGTAGACACTCAAGAAAGAAAAATGTCTTGTAATAATGTACATTTATTGAATGAAAATGAGAAAAATATATATAATACATAACGCAATGGTCTCATTATCATAACGATGTCATCAATTCAGAAATTATGAAGAATTCCAGAATTAATTAAGAGATCAGAAATTGTCAATTTCCCATATTTCCCCCTATTGTGTGAAGATACGGAGTGAAAAAAAGAAAAATTGAGGGATTAAATTAAAAACTCCGAAACTAGATTTCAACGAATCATGACTTTTTTATATTGGGTTTTAACGAAGCACTATACTGATGGCTACGATCTATTGGCGTTGGTGGATGATGAATGAGATGATGGGATGATGAGATGTAAGGTTATTTTATTAGGTGTTCTTGGATGGTGGGAAGGAGTCGGTCGTGGCCTGTTGTTAAGGAACCATCCCAGTATTGAGCTGAACGACAGAGGGACACCACTATAACCCCTGTCAGGATGGTCGACCATGACGGGAATCGAACCCCGGTCTCCTGAATGACGGTTCAGTGTGTTACCACTCGGTCAAATCATGACGATATTTAATCCACTAATTCTGGATTAAACTAGAAATCATCATCTTAATTCCAGAAATTATAACTAATTTATTTGTCCTCCAGGACCCGTCTCTTTTCCCGAGTCGTGACGTAGACATGACTCGATTATATTCATGTTTCTATACAGAATCGGTAATGGCTACGTCATGACTCCATGATCAATGGAGAACAAAAAAATGTATTCTGATTTTTAAAATTGAGAAACAACTTTTTTCAATTTTTCTTTCAATTTTGAAATTTCGAATTTGGGTTATTGTTCTCATACAAAATTTCAAAGTGTATAGGTTAAAACGTGAAATGTGAAACTTGAATATAGCATGTCTTATACTTGGCTAATTTGGTAAGATTGCCCTTGTGGTGCCCCGTTCAAACGATCCTGAACATAATTACTTTGTCTTTATTGAGAAACAATGGCTTTGTATTACGTTTTCGATGTCGATGAAGAAAAAATGAGACGTGAAAATGATAATTTCTAGTTTTCTCTAAAATTAGGGGAATAAATACCTAAATTATTAGTTGAAAACTAGTTTCAGAATTGTGACCTGAATTCGTTCAAATCAGATTTAATCTCGACAAGCGCGACGAACTTACAAGCGTATAATATTGAAAAAACGAGAAAATGAATGAATGAATAAATGAATAAATGAATAAACGAGTAAATGAATAATTGAATATAGGCCCTAATAACAGAAATGAATGAATAAAAAAATTGATGAAGAAGGAGAAGAAGAAGAAGAAGAAGAAGAAGAAGAAGAAGGAGAAGGAGAAGGAGAAGGAGAAGGAGAAGGAGAAGGAGAAGGAGAAGGAGAAGAAGAAGAAGACGACTCTAGTTTTTCTCCCCACTGTGAATGTTTGAATTGTTTTTTAACCCTGGCATTATTACCTCAAGATTCATTGTTTTTTTAATGAGTTATCTTATTTTTAATTATTCTTTGGGGTGGTAAGATCACCCTTGTGGTGCCCCGTTCAAACTATCCTATCTTTCATCCATAGCCTTAATTGGGGAACATTGATTTTGTATCAAGTTTCGATGTTATTGAAAATAGATATATACATATATATATATATATATATATATATATATATATATATATATATATATATATATATATATATATATATATATCGACACAGAAGTGTAAGTTATTATTCTCCGATCAGATCTCTTAGCCGATTAGAATGTTTGACTCTCGTAGTATAAATACGTCACGTAATTCTGCCCGTGACTCTAGCCACACAGCTGACAACACGTCCATGACGTCACTGAACGAGGTAGAGTTGATTACTGAAAGCAAGCCCAATCAATACGCAAGGCAAGGATTTGCTGTACCTACCTCAATCATTAGTTGAGTTGATGTATCCGATCGACCGTCTCCTACATTTAATTACACTGTCAGCGGAGGTTTCGATACTGGGTTTAACGACGCAGCATGATGATAACAAAGATCTATTGGCGTCGGATGAATGAATAATGAGATTATGAGATGATGAGATGAAGGTTTCTTAGGTATTTGGAAGGATATCAGGAAGGAAGCGGTCGTGGCCTATATTGTAGGAACCATCCCGGCATTAGTCTAGACTATACAGAGGGAAACCACGAAAAACTCCTGTAGAGATCCGGTAGTGGGAATCAAACCAGGTATATTCCCCTCACCTTCCGGATCATATAAAGCGAGCGCATTATAGCAACTGAGCTATGAAAAGTTTTTTTACTATGTGTTTTTAAGTTGGAAGGAGTCGGTCGTGGCCTGTTGTTAAGGAACCATCCTAGTTCTGACCATGGGCCTGGATTCACAAAGAGTACTATCTTTACGACGTCGTAAGTTGGGACTATTTTACTGAGTTAGGACTAATATTGGTCCTAACTCAGTAGAATGGTCCTAACTTAAGACCAATATTGGTCCTAACTCAGTAGAATGGTCCTAACTTAAGACCAATATTGGTCCTAACTCAGTAAAATGGTCCTAACTTAAGACCAATATTGGTCCTAACTCAGTAAAATGGTCCTAACTTAAGACCAATATTGGTCCTAACTCAGTAAAATGATCCTAACTTAAGACCAATATTGGTCCTAACTCAGTAAAATGGTCCTAACTTAAGACCAATATTGGTCCTAACTCAGTAAAATGGTCCTAACTTAAGACCAATATTGGTCCTAACTCAGTAAAATGGTCCTAACTTAAGACCAATATTGGTCCTAACTCAGTCAAATGGTCCCAACTTGAGACCAATATTGGTCCTAACTCAGTAAAATGGTCCTAACTTAAGACCAATATTAGTCCTAACTCAGTGAAATGGTCCTAACTTAAGACCAATATTAGTCCTAACTCAGTGAAATGGTCCTAACTTAAGACCAATATTAGTCCTAACTCAGTGAAATGGTCCTAACTTAAGACCAATATTGGTCCCAACTCAGTCAAATGGTACTAACTTAAGACCAATATTGGTCCTAACTCAGTAAAATGGTCCTAACTTAAGACCAATATTGGTCCTAACTCAGTCAAATGGTCCTAACTTAAGACGTCCTAAAGATAGGACTCTTTGTGAACGACAGATGAAAATCACGAAAAAATCCTACATCAGAATGGTCGACCACGAGCTCCGGTCGCCTGAATGACGGTTCAGTATTCTAGCCACTCGACCACTGATCTCAGTGGTATAACTCGGAATGATTTCTCAGAATGTCAATTGTTTCTGATGCAATGATTGCACTCGAGTATTGCTATTGTGTATAACAATTACTTGCACACAATTGGCAATTTAATTTATCTCGAGTATTTTCTCGGCGTAATTGAATAGAATTTTGAAATCGATCGTCGCTACTTGACTATGCCTGTAAGATATTCCGTATAAGATAATGAAGGAATAATTTTATCATAAAAATGGATATCTTGAAGGTCTATAATTTTTATATTTTTATTACCATGGATAACTTGAGTAGAAGCGATAATATTCGCGATTAAAAGCAAAGTGGCTGACATCTGGGGATGTTTTAGTGAACTGGGAGGAGGCAGATACTTTCAAATTATATACAAATTAATTAATGCGTAATTACAATTTAAAATACAAAATTGAAATTACTAAGATTATTAATTATCAAAATTACAATATTAATTACAAATATAATGTGTGTAAGCATACAACAACACGACATCTTGGCCTAACTGCCTCCCGACGGCCAATCACCCACTTCGACACTGCTGCCACCTGGTTAGCTTTTAATCACGAATAGGCCACGACCGTTCCTTCCCACTATCCTTCCCACTACTCATAAAGAACCTTCATCTCATTAATCATTCATCCAACGCCAATAGATCTTAGTAATCATTACAGTGCGTCGTTAAAACCCAATATAAAAAAAAATATAAGATGATGTCAATTAAGAGGCCTCTTCACATGTTGCCTACCGGCTTGATTGCAGACGTTCGGGGCCCAAGTTGGCAACGGAAAACCAATCATCGTATTGACTTACAGTTTTCGGTTAGATGATCACTAGTATTCAATACGTGCTCGTACGAAGAGCTTTGGTTCGTGGTATGTTTTCAACCCTTTCAAAATAATTGTCAAAAATCAACATGTTTCTACCTGTTTTTTATTGTTTATACGATTTTTTCATAGTCATTTAATTGAAAATTATGATTTTTGGTAAACGTAGAGGCACAGATATACTCATTTTTATTTTATTGCAAAAATAATTAGACTGATTGGTCCTATACTGTTTACCCACCATGTGTTAGGAGCTAAAGGCCTGTATTGACGCTTTTTGTCCTGTTTGACCGTTCCCTGCAGGTTTTACGCATGGGTTGTGAGATGTAAAGTAGCCTCTTAAGTGTGTATGGGAATCGGTTCAGAAAAATATCCATTTATATATTTAGATATTTATTTAGATATTAGATATGGATATTTAGAGATATCAAACAAATTGTGATTCTCAACATTCAATTTGATTTAAGTTATTGTAAAATTGTATTTTTTGTGACATATTTTATTTAGTGTAACATTTTTGGCATTGTGTAACTTTTCGTTTATTGTAATATTTCCTCTTTTAGTTATTAACTGTATTCTGAAAAATGTATATTTTTACTTCTTGTGATGTGATAAGCAAATGAATGAATAAATGAATGAATGAATAAATGAATACGTAGGAGGACAGATATTCTTAACACCCTCAGAATGGTATAATTCATGACTTTTAATTAATGAATCAATCAATTTTACACTTGATATTTTCACAATGCAGTCGGCAAAACTTATATATACATGTATCTTTATGCAGACTCTGTCTTACATTATAAGATTGCAAAAACACAGAATAAAAATAAATTAATTAAAATATGGAAAAAAATTATCGATAACTATATTTGAGAGAATAAAAAAATGAATATAATTTGACTAGGTTTGAATAAGAAAATGTAGAAAAAAGAAATAACTGAATGATGATAACGAAATCATACAAAAATTAGAAAAGGGGGAAAAAAATAGTATGCAATGAAAACAAAATTGGAAATCAAAGCTGAAGACTATAAAGATGATGTTATTTCATATGGAACAATTAAAATGCTTCATTATTGTTTCATTTATGATAATAATAATAATCAGTTTTATTTCCACTTAATAACGGATTATAATGGTTAGACTCTTTTAATTGCGCAAATTAAAGATAAGAGTGTAGTAGGAAGGCTTGATGAAGCTTTCTAATTGAAAGTAAATACCAGTATATTATAGAATCATTCAAACTGATACAATTTCAATTACGCTAGGAAAACGCTATATACGCGTTGTAAGACGAGCGTAAAGTGATAGTATGTCGACTTCTTTGTCAAGCTTTTGCCTAAATTCGCCAATTGGGTGACATTGAAGTTATAAATGGGTAAAAACTGCTTTGAGTGGTACTAATTTAGCACAATTCAAATTTTTTCTTCAAAATGGCTGACTCAATCAAGCTGAGAATTTCAAAAAATGTGTATCAGATTGTAGTTCAACTTCACACAAAATTTTAATTTTTTTGAAAATGAATTTTTAAAATTTTTTTTCCGCCGTGTTATTCTAATAGGTATTTTCGAAATTTCGAAAATTCATAAAAAAAAGTTATCATCCGATAATGCCAAAAAACTATACAGATCCAAGTTAGATGAGGATCCATGATGACCGTTTGACCTGTGGAGAACCGACAAAAAAACATGAAAAAAAAAATAAGAACATAAAAAAACATAAAAACGAACACCAATTTTTTTCAGTATGTCAAATTGAATCCTCGCTAAAGCTCGTCTCATAAAGTTTATTCACAAGTCAGAACATTCTGAAATGAATGAAACTGTACTCACAATGTGTGACAATATCGTTAAGTATAGTTCAAGAGTTCAAGAGTTCAAAAGTCATATGAAATAAGGAATAACTTAAAATGAGCAATCACAATAAACCAGGAAGTAGAAAAATGCCTCGTCAGAAAAAAAAAATAAGATAGATATGGAGAGAAATGAAAAAGTTTGAAATTGAAAGACGAGAAGAGAGTGCCGGAACTGGTAGCTCAGTGGTAACGTATTTGTGACTGGTGAGATGAGGGTAGATAGGGCCTCAGTTCGATTCCCGCCACCGTCCACCTTCACATAGTATTTTTCGTGATTTCGTTCTGTAGTTTTGGCTGATGCTGGGATAGTTCCAACAATAGAGGCCACGATCACTTCCTTCTCATTACCCAAGAAACTGTCATCTCTTCATTTCATTAGTGATTAGACGAGCTTTAGCGAAGATTCAATTTGACATACTGAAAAAAATTGGTATTCGTTTTTTTATGTTTTTTTTCAGTTCTCCACAGGTCAAACGGCTACAGCTATCAACTTCAACTTTTTTTTATTATGGTTCCTCATCTAGCTTAGATCTGTATAGTTTTTTGGCATTATCGGATATCAACTTTTTTTTTAATGAATTTTAGAAATTTCAAAAATACACGGCGGAAAAAAATTATAAAATTTATTTTTCTTTTCGAAGAAATTGAAATTTCGTGTCAAGTTGAATAACATCTTGATACACATTTCTGGGAATTCTCAGCTTGATCGGGTCAGCCATTTTGGAGAAAAATCATGAAATGTGAAATTGGTACCACTCGGAGCCGTTTTTACCCATTTATAACTAAAATGTTACCCAACTGGCGAATTTAGGCAAAAGTTTGGCAATGAAGTCGACATACTATTACTTTCCGCTCGTCTAACAACGCGTATATAGCGTTTTCCTAGTTAATTTGAAAATTTCATTTCATTAGATGAGCGTAAGCGAAGACTCCACTCCACTCTTATGGAGCTTATTATTATTATGCTTATTATGCTTATATGAGCTTATTATGGAGCTTATTATTAGCTTATTAGCTCTTATTATTTGTCTGTTTTTTTTCTCTTGTTTGTTTGATTGTTTGTTTGTGGGCACTTCACAGGTCGCAGGGTTTGACTGATCAACATGAAACTTTTTTGTACACGTGAACTTATTATCCAACTTAGAACTGTATCTTTTTTTGAATTATTGGTTGAACCGATTTTGAGAAATATCATCTTGAAATTTCTAAAAACCAAATAAGATTAGGCCGGGCAAGAAAATCTGAAAATTAAAATCTTTCCGAATGAAACGAAATTATCTTTGGATGTGTATACACATGAATGAAACACATCATCACCATTTTTGTATGCAATTCGAACCAGCCGTTTTGAAGAAAAAGAATTGAAATAACTGTTTTTATTCATCAAATATAATATAGAAATAGAAGCAGATTTAGGTTGCCGAGACTCTCAGACTCACTGCTTTCTAGATTTTACAATTGCCCAACAATGTAGTCTTCTACGTGCATCAAGGTGTGTATAATATCAGAGTCGATAAAGTAGCAAGGATAGAACTACTTTGACGACTATAATACCTTATTCAGATATCTAACTACGCTTATAACGCTTAACAATTATTATGCTCAACAATTATTATGCCTAACAATTATTATGCTTAACAATTATTATGCTCAACAATTATTATGCTCAACAATTATTATGCTCAACAATTATTATGCTTAACAATTATTATGCTCAACAATTATTATGCTTAACAATTATTATGCTCAACAATTATTATGCTTAACAATTATTATGCTCAACAATTATTATGCTTAACAATTATTATGCTTAACAATTATTATGCTTAACAATTATTATGCTTAACAATTATTATGCTTAACAATTATTATGCTCAACAATTATTATGCTCAACAATTATTATGCTTAACAATTATTATGCTTAACAATTATTATGCTCAACAATTATTATGCTTAACAATTATTATGCTCAACAATTATTATGCTCAACAATTATTATGCTTAACAATTATTATGCTTAACAATTATTATGCTTGTCAAATACTGAAATAATTTTGATCACTTCGTTAAAGAGGATGAGGATTACGTTACGATTGGTTACGTGTGACCTGAAACAACCACAAAAAAAAACGAATTTTCATTTTTCAAAAGCCATTTTATATTATACATTATACATAACACATTATTGGATGAGCGAAGCGAAGACTTAATTTCACCATACCCGAAAAAAAAGTACTTTTTTTCTGTTCGCGCTCAACAGGTCAGACGAAAATTCGAAATTAGTTGAAACTTGGCACACACAAGTATCATTATAAAATTTGATACTGTACAGTTTTGAGCTCCAATCGGTTGAACCACTTCTGAGAAAACTTGTTTCAAAGTTTTCAAAAATCTCGTAAGAATAACCCGGAGAAAAAAATTCAGGAAAAATATTTCATCCGAGTGAATTCAAATTCTTAGGGGATTCTAATCTGATGATTATACACAATATTCCGAACTTTCATTCGAATCGGATCAGCTGTTTTGATGTAAAAAAAAATATAAAGTGATTTTTATGAACCATTCAAAGCTATTAAGATACCTATTAAATCCAAGCCACAGTTGACACCACTTAATTGTAAACGATTGAAACAAAGCCTTCTTTATTATCATATAAATTAATAATAGAAAATAAGATGGCAGTGATGTGATGGTTTGGATCTCAAGGTGTATATATATAATAACCAATCCAAAGATAAGGTGATTTGTTCCATACCATATTTATACCATATTTTCAAGTCAAAATGGAGCACCTATACTAAACCAACTATACAAATCTAGTTCGTTACAAACAAGAACAGAACTCGCTCGTTTTTATCGAAACAAGATCGAGTTTAGTTTTTTAACCGCCGATTAACTCGAACTAACTACAAACTACCGGCAGCCATCCATCATGTTGACTAGTGTGCACGGAATGCTAATTGTACATCTGAGACGTGCCTCTAGCATGGGCTGAGGGAAAAACTTCCCGCCTGAGGGATTTTAGTTTTACACACACACACACACACACACACATTATATATATATATATATATATTTGATTTATTATAGTTATGTCGAAAAAGATGCCCTCGACCGGGATTCGAGCCCACGACCTTCTGCATGCAGGGCAGGTGCTCTACCACTGAGCTACCGAGGTATTCCCGAATATCTTGATATTGGATCGTACCCAAGAAATTTAATTATCACATAACATATTCATATATATATCAAATATCAAATATCAAAATCAAATAGATTGTTCACTTTACAAAGAAGAGCGATTCGATATTTAGCAAAAGTAAGTTTTAATCCCGTATCAGAAGTATTTTATAAGGACTCGTGTAAACCACTTTTTAGAAAATATAATATTCTTACCTTACCTTGCATATACATTTTTAATACAATTTTATATGTTTTGGAAAACAAATATTTAATTCAAGATTTTGACATTGAAAATGGCCATAATACTAGGAAAAATAATATAAAAGTAGTAAAGTGCAATTTATCCATTCTTAAAACTGGACCCATACATGCTGGTATCCAATTCTACAATATATTACCTCTTACATTAAAAAGAAAGAAACTTGATTCATTCAAAATATGCCTTAAAATTTACCTGATCAATAAATGCTATTACAGTGTGAAGGAATTTTTAGAAGATAAAATTTAGTAGTTTGATTGAATTATAGTTTCCGTTTAGATAAATCAAAATATATGTGTGTCTTATATAATTTCCTGAATGTAATTTCTTATTGTATTATTTATCATTCTTTTTGACATTCAAAAGACCGCTTTACTGTAACGGTAATTATAATTTATATGTGATCATTTGTTTACCAATCATTTTCATCATTTTTTAAGGCCTACTCTGTAATTTATTCAGGAACCATTATTATTATTTTATATGTTATATTGTTGTCTTGTGATATTCCTTTCATATGTAATAATGTAATAATGACTTGTCTAATATCGTTGTGAACGATCAATCTAGATGAAAAATAAATCTATTCTATTCTATTCTCTATTATATATATATATATATATATATATATATATATATATATATATATATATATATATATATATATTTATATATATATATATATATATAAATGTTTATATATATATATATATATATATATATATATATATATATATATAAATGTATATATATATATATATATATATATATATATATATATATATATATATATATATAAATGTATATATATATATATATATATATATATATATATATATATATATATATATATATATATATATATATATATATATATATATATATATATATGTATCATATCATATTAAATCATCAGACTCATGCCTCTGAGCAAAAGATTATTACTTTATCATTCAATTGAATGCCTGTCTCCCATCACATGATACATGTGTTACATATTCAACACAGCGCGCGTTGCGGTGTCACATCAAAAGAGACAAACAACCAAACATCTGTTGATCATCCGATGATCTGAATGACTGCACTCACTCGTATATTGATTAGAAACACTCGAGCCAACAATAGATAAACCAATACGTCATAACCGCCTGTTGTTGTAATATTATGTGTACTTTCAATTGCAGTGACCTTGACAATGGCAAGGAAATCTGGACAATGACAAACACATTTACTCTGTTTAGTTATATTTATCTTTCATGCAGCTATACATGTTATATTGTAATTGTACCGATATCTAAACAAGGGTTCGATGAATTTGATATAATATATTATGATTTACTTGAACTACTCGAATAGGTAATTTCCACCGGCACAGTAGCTGAGTGGTTAGCTCACTTGCTTCGTGTGATCCGGGAGGTGACAGGACATATCGGACCCGGTTCGATTCCCGCCACCGTCCATCTTTACAGGGGTTTTTCGTGGTTTCCCTCTGTAGTCTAGGCTAATGCCGGGATGGTTCCCACAATATAGGCCACGACCGCTTCCTTCCCACTATCCTTCCCACTACCCATAAAAACCTTCATCTCATCATCTCATCATCTCATTAATCATTCATCCGACGCCAATAGATCTTGGTAATCATTACAGTACGTCGTTAAAACCCAATAAAAAAAAAAAAGATAATTTCCTCAGCCCCACTTCAGGCTGCCCTAAATAGTTGTTCCCCCCCTTACCTCTCTACACAAGCCATCCACATACCGAGGGTAGTTACGACACCGTTGACACGTCACTGTAAACGCACGGGGTAATGTAATGTAATGTAAGTCCTTATTGTTCAATTTTTGTATGATATAATAGAATATGATATAAAATATAATATAATATATATACAATAATTGTACAAAGTAGGCGGGGTTCACTTAATAATGAAGTAATAAATATTACAGGAATAATATTGACTAAGATAGTAGTAGGAATATGATAATGTTATGACTTATGAGTCTAAAGCTTAGAGAACTAAATTATCAAAGAATAAAAGTAAAATATTAGAGTACAGTATTCAAATTTCAGATATTAAAGTTGGGCTTAATTCTAGATATTCGTTAACTGAATATGGACATATTTGAATTAGAAAGTTTATGACAGCTGCTTTGAATGATTCATTGATTTGGTTATGTTGAAGTTTACTCTTGATGTTTGCTGGTAGATGATTGTACATGACTAGACTGGAGTGAGCAGGGTTGGTTTTAAATTAAATTAGAGCGATGCATATATGCCGTGTGTATATGTATAGTACCTCCAAGAGAGGGTTTGAAACAATTCGAACAATAGAATAGAAACCTAGAACAAATACAAAATACCAGTTCGTGTAATTTAAGACTGAGCATTTGTAGGTGCAATGATTCGCTAGTATAGTTGGTTGACAATTATTTGTTAAGGAGAGTCCATGGGAGTCGATTTAGCGAAATATCAGTTTCTTGGTGATAACTTTTGAACGGTGTGAGATATCAAAATTATAATACCTGAGAAACACAGATAATTATAATAGCTTTAAGATGATATAAGTGATAACTATAATTCAAGTTATATTGAATAACTGTCAAGCGTATACAGACTAGGACTATAGCTATCGACTATACAGCTAATGAACATATTTTTTAGCTGTATACGCTCGACAGTTATGCGACATGACTTAAATAGTCATAACTTATATCATCTTGAAGCTATTATAATTATATGTGTTTCTCGCGTATTATAATTTTGATGTCTCATACCGTTCAAAAGTCAAGATATTTCGATAAATCGATTGATGGGATAACAATCCAGAATGGCTTGCGCCTGCAAACATTTTGTGTGCGAAATAAAAAAAAAAGAGTCGTGTGTAAGTCGTGTGTCTAACCGAAGTACTCGAGATGTGGGGGTTGTCGGGGGGGGGGGGGGGAGGGTGGTGGGGGAAGGGGGGAGGGGGGGAGGGGGTAATTAGAGTCATGTGTGTGTATACGGACCTCGGAGAGAAGAATTGAGTAGTTTCGAACGTGAATGAGTATTCAATATATTGACAGTTTTTAGTGTTTTTTTTCTCCTTTTGGTTGAATTGTATTTGTGAGAATTCGTATTGACTTTTCGAGTGTTTTTTTGATATAGGTTGAATTGGGATTTGTGATAGTTTAAAGTCTGTGCATTTTCGTAGTTCCAATTTAGGGCCCTTTTGGGTAATTTTGTGTTACTCGGTACCGGATTTTGATTTTTATGCTGATTCGTGGGAAATGTTGGTGCTTTCTTTTAGTTTATGGTTTGAAGTGTTCTTTGGGGTAATTTTACTGATTAACGTACCATGGCCAATTTTTGTCCTATGTTCGCGTTTGTTTTTTGTGTTTTCTGATAGATCTTGTTTATATCTATGGTGTGTAGTTTGGACATTTTGTATTTTGTTTGTTTTAATATGTTTTTTACTCACTTGAAGTTGATGCTTTGTGATCTGACTAAGATGACAAAGGTGGACAGTAGGTTAGGTTAGGGTGAGGTTAGTGTACAAACCTCGCGTATACCGCCGGCAGGCGAAACTGAGCGTATATACTTTAAAAAAAAATGAAGAAAAAATTGAAAAAAATTGAAAAAATGGCGTGGTACGTTAATCAGTAAATTTACCTTTTTTGGATTAACCTTAAGTTTATAATTGTTATGTTTTGTCTGTTTGCGACTTACTTTAATGTGGTGATTTTCTGATGTCACGTGACACGTATACTCGGCCATGTTTTTCTATGCTGTCACAGCTGGGATGACGTATCAAGTGGTTTAGGTCAGGTTGGTGTCTCACCTCGCGTATACCGCCGGCAGGCGGAACGGAGCTAATATACTCGGTTTTTGATGTTTTGATGGTAACTTGTGTTGCCAGGAGTGGTTTTCGAGAAAGTTTAATATTCATACATTCAAAAACACATTTTTTTTGATTTTTTTTCACAAAATTAGGGATGGTACCTATAGTAACACAAATTTACACTGATTTATTTCAGATTTTATTATATTTTTGATAAACTCGCGCTTTGACAATTTTCGTTCATTTTTACATCTTTCGTTATCCGTCTTCGACCTACCTCAACATCCAGCTTACCAAGATGTGATTGGAGTTGGCCTGGTAGCACGACTGACGGTCGGAAAAGTGATCACGAGGTTAGTCGCCACAACATCCAATCAAAATGTTCACATATTGAGAGTTTACGGGAGTCGATTTAGCGAAATATCAGTTTCTTGGTGATAACTTTTAAACGGTATGAGATATCAAAATTAAAATACGAGATGAACACAGATAATTATTAGACGAGCTTTAGCGAGAATCCAATTTGACATACTGAAAAAAATTGGTGTTCGTTTTTCTGTTTTTTTTTCTGTTTTTTTTGTCGGTTCTCCACAGGTCAAACGGCTACAGCTATCAACTTCAAACTTTTTTTCACTATGGTTCCTCATCTAGATCAGATCTATATAGTTTTGTGGCATTATCGGGTGATAACTTTCATTTTTATGAATTTTAGAGATTTCAAAAATACCTATTAGAATAACACATCAGAAAAAAATTAAAAAACTTTTATT
Source organism: Brachyptera risi (assembly GCA_964007535.1). NCBI lineage: Eukaryota > Metazoa > Arthropoda > Insecta > Plecoptera > Taeniopterygidae > Brachyptera > Brachyptera risi. Next base: position 25,600,876 of record OZ023335.1, on the reverse strand, counting down.
TTCCAAAAAAATGAAATTTTGTGTGAAGTTGAAAACCATCTTGATACACATTTCTGGAAATTCCCAGCTTGATCGAGTCAGCCGTTTTGAAGAAAAAACATGAAATGTGCTAAATTGGTACCACTCGAAGCAGTTTTTACCCATTTATAACTAAAATGTTACCCAATTGGCGAATTTAGGCAAAAGTTTGGCAAAGAAGTCGACATACTATTACTTTCCGCTCGTCTAACAACGCGTATATAGCGTTTTCCTAGTAATAGCTTCAAAATAATATAAGTTATTACTATTCAAGTGATGTTACATAACTGTGAAGCGTCGACAGTTAAAAAAAAACACATTCTTCAGCTGTCGACGCTTGACAGTTAAGCTACATGACTTGAATAGTTACAACTTATATTATCTTCAAGCTATTTTAATTATCTGTGTTTCTCGCGTATTAGAATTCTGATATCTCATACCGTTTGAAAGTTATCATCAAACAACTGATATTTCGCTAAATCGACTCCCTTGGACTCGTAAGCGGATCAATCGTTTAAAAGAGAAAAAAAAGCAATTTTTCTAGACCAATTGAATCTATTGAGGTGACCAACAGGTCAAATCAATCAGAAATGCATCATGATTAGACGAGCTTTAGCAAGGATTCAATTTGACATACTGAAAAAAATGGTGTTCGTTTTTATGTTTTACATTTTTTTTTTTTTATATATTTTTTTGTCGGTTCTCCACAGGTCAAACGGCTATACAGCTATCAACTTCAAACTTTTTTTCATCATGGTTCCTCATTTTACTCAGATCTGTATAGTTTTGTGGCATTATCGATCGGTAACTTTTATCTTGATGAATTTTTTAAATTTCAAAAATACCCATTAGAATAACACGGCGGGAAAAAAAAAAATATTTTTATTTTCAAAAAAAATGAAATTTTGTGTGAAGTTGAACTACATTCTGATACACATTTCTGGAAATTCTCAGCTTGATCAGGTCAGTCATTTTGAAGAAATAACATAAAATGTGCTAAATTGGTACCACTCGAAGCAGTTCACACCCATTTATAATCTGAATGTCACCCAATTTGCGAATGTAGGCAAAAGTTTGGCAGAAAAATCGACAAACTATCACCATCCGCTCGTCTAACAACGCATATATGGCGTTTTCCTAGTTAAAATTATCACTATATATCCCAAATGACAGCTATGGTGTGTAACTTTGGGATGCAGTTCATACAAATTATGATTATTGTGTGTTCTACGACCCCACCAACAGCTAGGTTATACGGGGATACGCGATTATTGTGTGTTCTACGACCCCACCAACAGCTAGGTTATACGGGGGTACGAATTTGAATACGAATTTGATTTTGGTACGACATTATGAAATCATTAAGTGATGAAGTGAAAGGACGTTTACAAGAACCCATACCTTATGTGGGACTCGAACCCACGCCCAACGGTGACTTCAGTTTCTGAAGCGGTGCCTACATACGCAATCCTCAATAATATATTAGTAAACTTTTTATTCAACTTTTTAGTAAACTTTGCTACGATAAGTAATGTTATAAATGTAACTTTTACCTTCAAAGTATACAATTATATAACTATAAGGCCTATGTTGAAGAAATTAAAATAACATTGACACTTTGGCTGATAATTATGCTGATAAAGTATATATCATCATAACTATCGATAATGTAATGGCACAAAAATGTGATAAAAGTCAAACCTTCTGAATAGAATTTCACTTTTGAACGTGTTATCGATACGATATATTGAGTGAATATCCATAAATCAATGAGAGTTTATTAGACGAGCTTTGGCGAGGATTTAATTTGACATACTGAAAAAAATTGGTGTTCGTTTTTATTTTTCATTTTTTTTGTCATGTTTTTTGTCGGTTCTCCACAGGTCAAACGGCTACAGCTATCAACTTCAAACTTTTTTTCATCCTGGTTCCTCATCTAACTCAGATCTGTATAGTTTTGTGGCATCATCGGGTGATAACTTTTATTCTTATGAATTTTAAAGAAATTCAAAAATACCCATTAGAATAACACGTCGGAAAAAAAAGAAAATATTTTTATTCACAAAAAAAATGAAATTTTGCGTGAAGTTGAGTTACATTATGATACACATTTCTGAAAACTTTCAGCTTGATCGGGTCAGCCATTTTGTAAAAAAAACATGAAATGTGCTATATTGGTACCACTCGAAGCAGACTTAAATGTCACCCAATTGACGAATTTAGGCAAAAGTTTGGCAAAGATGTCGACATACTATTACTTTCCGCTCGTCTAACAACGCGTTCATAGCGTTTTCCTAGTATATCATCCACCGACGCCAATAGATCGTAGTCATCAGTACAGTTTGTCGTTGAACCCAATATTAATAAATCAAATATGCCTACACACAGAACACTCAACAGTGTTCATAACACACTGTTAATATTAATATTCACTTGTTGATTTATTCCATGAAATAATATTGACATAATGATTATTGTCTTCCTAATCGTGTATGATTCAATTGTTGTTGACAGAATGTCACTTCCTCCCTCGATATAAACACTGTTAGTTCTGGCTTTACGTTATCTCTGACGTCACAGCTTGGTATGTAGTATGTACGCCACTGACTCCTCCTCACAATATGATGTTAAAATAATTTCAAACACAAAGACGAGGAATGACAATAAGCTAATTAAAAGACACAGACATGAGTTTTACAAGAACGGCCCTTGCCGGAAATACATTTTATAATGTCACCTGCAAATATCGATAAAACAGTTGCTTCCCGATCCAGTTGTTTCCTGAATCTCCTTGAAATCACGGCAATAGGCTCTACATGGCCTCCTACTCACACCTCTCGCCATTTAATGTTTTTTTTTTTTTAAATTATTTTCGGGTTTAACAACTGGAAGTGGAAGAAGAAAAGGAGGAAGATGAGGAGGAAATGCCAGGCGTGGCCAACAGGTTTCCAGAAGTCCTGATGGTGGAAATACCCACCCCTGACCTTATGTTTCAGTTGGAACCAGGGACGGATCACAATTGTTATTATCGGGTTCAACGACGCTCTGTAATGATAATTAAGATCTATTGGCGTCGGATGAATGATTAATGAGACGATGGGATGATGAGATGAAGGTTTCTTGGGTATTGAGAAGGATAGTGGGAAGGAAGCGGTCGTGGCCTCTATTGTAGGAACAATAAAAAAGACAGAAACCTATAATGAAAACCAAAGGTATGCTGTTACAACAGTACATATACACTACTTTATTTTATATCGCATTACGCATTTCACATGTTACATGAAACATTTATTTTACTAACTAGGCAAACGCGTTATGTGTTGCCGCGTTGATGGATGAGCTGGAACATATCGACTTATCTTTGGATTGGTTTTTAAATATATATATATACACCTTGAGATCCAAACCATTAAGTCACTGCCATCTTATGTTTCATTATTGATTTCCATGATATTAAAGAAGGCTTTGTTTTAATCGTTCACAGTTAAGAGGTGACACCTGTGGCTTGGATTTAATTGGTATCTTAATAGCTTTGAGTGATTCACAAAAATTACATTAAATATTTTTTTTGACATCAAAACGGCTGATTCGATTCGAGTGAAAGTTCGGAATAATGTGTATCATTATTATATTGAAGTTCTCCGTGAATTTGAAATGTCTCGGATGAAAATTATTTCACGAATATTTTCCTCTGGGTTATTCTTATGAGATTTTTGAAAACTTCAAAATGACTTCTCTCAGAAGTGGTTCAATCGATTGCAGCTCAAAACTATACAGTATTGAATAAAATAATGACACTTGAGTAGTTTGACAAGTTTCAACTGATTTTGAATTTTCGTTTGACTTGTGAAGCGCGAACAAAAAAAAAAAAAAAAAGAAGCCACTTTTTTTTTCGAGTATGGCGAAATTGAGTCTTCGCTTCACTCATCCAATGAATGATATACTTTATGACATTTTCAAATATAATAACAGAAAAGCAAATAAAAGTGTGCACGTAATATTTTCACGCAGTAATTCCTCTGACTACATTGGAGTCTTTGCACTACAACACAGTTCGAACTGAAAAAAAAAAAAAAACTTGGACGGGTCGAAACCCCCGTGTGGTAGTTTTACTGAATGCGAGGGACTGTCGATTGTAACATTGCTTGTAGATAAGAGTCTATCACACGGTTGTTTTCACATTGTATCTGCCAAGGTTGAATAGCGGAACTGGAGTGATAATGTTGTTAGGAGAGATAACAATACAATATATGCTGAATCAACACAGATGTAATTTCAGTGCGAACATTTCAATGTCGACTGAATGAGATTATTTATGGGAGCTCAGAAAAATATTCTATGCATTATTGTTATCAATAACATATATATATATATATTAAAAAAAAAATTTAAAAAAAAAAAATATATATATATATATAAATATATATACCGGTACAGTAGCTGAGTGGTTAGCTCACTTGCTTCATGTGACCCGAGAGGTGAAGGGACATATTGGACCCGGTTCGATCCCCGCCACCGTCCATCTTTACAGGTTTTTTTTGTGGTTTCCCTCTGTAGTCTAGGCTAATGCCGGGATGGTTCCCACAATATAGGCCACGACCGCTTCCTTCCCACTATCCTTCTCATTACCCATAAAACCTTCATCTTATCATCCCGTCATCTCATTAATCATTCATCCGACGCCAATAGATCTCAGTCATCGTTACAGTGCGTCGTTGAAACCCAATATAAATAATATGAAATAATTCAATAATATATATTTTGTTAATAACATCGAAACTTTATACAAAATCATTTTTCCTCAATTAAGGCTATGCACGAAAAGTAGGATCATTTGAATATGAATGAATAACTTATGAGAATGAATGAATGAATGAATATATTAATCTATAATGTTCAATATATTGAGGGGGAAATTTTTGAAAAAAAATCTTAATGATCCAAAATTTTTTCTTAATTTTTATCAGACGAGCTTCAGCAAGGATTCAATTTGATATACTGAAAACAATTGGTGTTCGTTTTTACGTTTTTTTCATGTTTTTTTGTCGGTTCTCCACAGGTCAAACGGCTACAGCTATCAACTTCAAATTTTTTTTATTCATGGTTCCTAATCTAACTTAGATCTGTACAGTTGTGTGGCATTATCGGGTGGTAACTTTTATTTTTATGAATTCTAGAAATTTCAAAAACACCCATTAGAATAACACGGCGGAAAAAAAGAAAATGTTTTTATTTTCAAAAAAATGAAATTTTCTGTGAAGTTGAATTACATTCTGATACACATTTGGAAAATCTCAGCTTGATCGGGTCAGCCATTTTGAAGAAAAAACATAAAATGTCCCAAATTGGTACCACTCGAAGCAGTTTTTACCCATTTATAACTTGAATGTCACCCAATTGGCGAATGTAGGTAAAAGTTGGGCAAAAAAATCGACATACTATCACTACTCGCTCGTCTAACAACGCATATATGGCGTTTTTCTAGTTTATTTAAATCATCAATTATTGTACTGAGGGGTCAGTGGTTCTAGTTGGGTCCATCCAACAATGAATGAATGAATATAATCAAATCAATAATAATAAATTAATATAATCAATTGAATGAATATATGAATCAATAATGTTCAATATAATAAGGTGAAATTTTTTGAAAAAAAATCTTAATGATCCATTCAATATTTCAATTTTTTTTTAATTTTTTTTTTTTCAATTTTATCAATTCAAATCATCAATTATTGTATAATTGTTGGGTCCATCTCATGACTGAGAATATATCCAGCTAATCAATGACCAAGGTTTCAGACCTCATGTTGCGCAAAGAAATAATAAATAACATCATAAAAACTAGTCCACATTTGTGAATTCTGAATCATGATTGGATGACTAATAAGAGCATATAAGACTAATCAGACTAATAGGAGTCTGAAACAAAACTAGTTTAATCCAGAATTAATTCTAGTCTATTGAATGTTTTCATTGCCAGATCAATTGAAGACGATGAATTACAGAAAAGTGTGTGTCATATGATTGATCAGTGTTTGCTCAACGACCCCACCAACACTTGGTTCATTTGGGGATACGTATGAACTGATGATACAATGGTATATACTAGGAAAACGCTTATGATTGATCAGTGTTTGCTCAACGACCCCACCAACACTTGGTTCATTTGGGGATACGTATGAACTGATGATACAATGGTATATACTAGGAAAACGCTTATGATTGATCAGTGTTTGCTCAACGACCCCACCAACACTTGGTTCATTTGGGGATACGTATGAACTGATGATACAATGGTATATACTAGGAAAACGCTTATGATTGATCAGTGTTTGCTCAACGACCCCACCAACACTTGGTTCATTTGGGGATACGTATGAACTGATGATACAATGGTATATACTAGGAAAACGCTATTATATGCGTTGTTAGACGAGCGGATATTAATAGTGTGTCGACTTTTTTGCCAAACTTTTGCCTACATTCGCCAATTGGGTGACATTTAAGTGAGAAATGGGTAAAAACTGCTTCGAGTGGTACCAATTTAGCATATTTTATGGTTTTTCTTCAAAATGGCTCACCCGATCAAGCTGAAAGTTCTCATAAATGTGTATCAGAATGTAACTCGACTTCACGCAAAATTTCATTTTTTTGGGAAAATATAAATATTTTCTTTTTTTTCCGTTGTGTTATTCTAAGGGGTATTTTTGAAATTTCTAAAATTCATAAAAAAAAGTTATCATCCGATGATGCCACAAAACTATACAGATCTGAGTTGGATGAGGAACCATGATGAAAAAAAGTTTGAAGTTGATAGCTGTATCCGTTTGACCTGTGGAGAACCGAAAAAAACACATTAAAAATAAAAAAAAAAATTAAAACGAACACCAAATTTTTTCACCATGTCAAATTGAATCCTCGCTAAAGCTCGTCTAATCACAAAACTTTCCTATGTGAAAAAAATGATTTTTTTTTTGATAACATCGAAACTTGATAAAAAATCATTGAGGCTGTGGACAAAAAGTAGAATGTTTGGACGAGGCACCATAATTGGGCGATCTTACCACTTAATTTTAATTATTCTGAATAAAAAAAAACATTGTACTTTGACACCAGGACTGCAATGTCTGTGAACAAACTTTTTCGCAGCAGATACAAATCTTCAGTTTCCAAAAGTCCGATTTTTGCCAACACAATCTTCAAATTGTTATATGTTTTCATAGATAATTCCAATTTTTCCCAATTTGAAAAACCATTATTCGAAGCCAGAACTCGTGCTGGCGTTGATGTTGTTGTAGTTGTTGTTGTTGTTGTTGTCGTCGTGGTCAACCACATTGTTGTTGTTGTTGTATTGGCATTTCGTATGAAGAAGGTATACATGGTATTCTACAATAGAGCCCACACGGATGGCCCATTTGGACTTGACTGTGGTGAAAAACATGGCAAATCAAACAAACATGTAGGCTCACACAAAATGACATCATTAATGTTGTCCTGCTGATGTTGTTGTTGTTGTCGTTGTTGTTGTCGTCGTGGTCAACCACATTGTTGCTGATGTTGTTGTTGTTGTTGTTGTTTTTGTTGTTTTTGTTGTTGTTGTTGTTGTTGTTGTTGTTGTCGTTGTTGTCGTTGTTGTTGTTGTTGTTGTTGTTGTTGTTGTTGTTGTTGTTGTAGCTGCTAAGTCGAGCTAAATGAACCTATAATACGAATATCCTGAACGACCTTTAATATAATGAAATATTTATGCAAAATCGAGGGGTGAAAAACTGAAAATCTGGTGTACCTACACTTTTCATGAAATATTCCTGAAATCCCTTGAAATCTTCTTGAAATCCCTTGGAATATTTTTTTGAAATTCCTTGAAATCGTCTTGAAATCCCGTGAAATCTTTTTAAACGCGTGAAAACTCCCTGAAATCACTTGAAATCAGAAATCAGGTGTAGCGGCCTACACCAAATTCACTAGTTGTTCACCCCTCGTGCGAAATCTGCCTCATTCCAGTTCGTTGAAAGGTTATTGTTGTTGTTGTTGTTGTTGTTGTTGCTGCTGAGTCGAGCTAAATGAATCTAATATAAATATCCCGAACAACTTTTAATTGGATGAGCGAAGCAAAGACTCAATTTCACCGTACCCAGAAAAAAAGTACTTTTTTTTCACGTTCCACAGGTCAGAAAAATTTAAAATCAGTTGAAACTTGGCACACACAAGTATATTTATTCAATTCGATACTGTATAGTTTTGAGGCGCGATCGATTGAATCACTTCTGAGAAAACTAATTTCAAAGTTTTCAAAAATCCCCTAAGAATAACCCAGAGAAAAAAAAATCATGAAAAATATTTCATCCGAGAGAATTCAAATTCGCAGAAAATTGTATTCTGATAATGATACACATTGTACCGAACTTTCACTCAAATCGGATCAGCCGTTCTGATGTAAAAACATATATAATGTAATTTTTGTGAATCATTCAAAGCTATTAATTGGTACCTATTGAATTCAAGCTACAGGTGTCACCACTTAATTGTACACGATCAGAACAAAGCCTTCTTTATTATCATAGAAATGAATGATGAAAAATAAGATGGCAGTGATGTAATGGTTTGGATCTCAAGGTGTATATATATATATATATATATATATATATATATATATATATATATATATATATATATATATATATATATATATATATATAATAACCAATCCAAAGATAAGTTGATATGTTCCAGCTCATCCATCAACGCGGCAACACATAACGCGTTTGCCTAGTATAATGAAAATGTTTACGCTAAATCTGCTCTATTCCAGTATTAATACTCGACACATTATGCCTCGTTATGCTAGTCTAGTGTTTCATTGCCAAATCGTCCGCTTGTAGCAGCACAGTAGCTGCGAGTTGACGAGACGGGTTAATTGAAGTGCAATGTCACACGAGATAACGCACACTTCAAGTGTTGTTATTAATTATATTCTTCAAGTACACTAATCACGAGTAATTGTGTATTTGACTTGCGTGTGAACTTGATTAAATGAGTCAGTAATTGGTATTCTTTTTTTAGTACTCATTTTTATTATACTCTGAACTTGAAATCGAAATTATTAAAATAAGGATTAGTATTTAGAATCAACTGCCACCGGACCAATGGTCCAAAGCTGATGTATGAATAAAAAAATAGATAAATGAATAAAAAATAATTGTTAGATGAGCGTAGCGAAGTCTCCATCCCACTCTTATAGGGCTTTGTCTGTGTTTTTTTTTTTTTTTTTTTGTGGACACTGCACAGGTCGCAGGGTTTGACTGATCAACATGAATTTTTTTTTGTACGGGCCAACTTTTACAACTTAGAACTGTATAGTTGGAATGAATCGGTCGATTAGATTTCGAGAAATATCATGTCAAAGTTTTTGAAAACCCCATAAGATTAGGCTGGGTGAGAAAATTTGAAAAAATGAAACCTCTCCGAAAAAGATAAAATTTTCTCCGAGTGTTCAAAAATAATTGATACACATAACCACCATTTTGTAATCAATTCGAACCAGCTGTTCCGTAGAAAAAAAATCAAATAACTGTTTTTATACATCAAATATATGGAAATGAGCCAAGATTCACTGCTTCCTAGATTCGATATTTGCCCAAGCATTAAATATTCTTCATACTCGTCAAGGTGTGTAGAATACAAGAGAAGATAAAGTAGCAATTAAATGAAGAACAAAGTGTGTGGAATACCAGAGTCGATGAAGTAGCAAATGCAGGACTGTTATTATACCTTATTCAGATATATCGCTCATCTTACAACGCATATTTCGCGTTTGCCTAGTATAATAATATATCACTAATTTCTCTTATCACAAGAAGATCATAGAAACAGGAAAAATAATATATACATTCAATTAACAATCTCCCGATAGATAGGCAACTCATACTACGTACGTGTAATGATGGATGACATAATCTGTAAAGTTATTGCTTGGGAGAACTACGCGACTCAAAGATGGGCAAGCAGACTAGTCGAGTTATACACACCACCGAGTCATTCTGATGCTCACAGGATACTGAATACAAAATAGGTGGATGTAGATCACATGAGAAGACACGGAGATATATGCTGATTACTCAAAAAAATTCAAATCTCACTCAATACAATCGAATCCACCTTACTAGAAACAACGACAATTTCCACCTGCCGTCAAACAATCTATCAATGTCGAATAATTACCCCAACTACAACGGACACTATTTATTCAACTGCCTGTCCTCCTGGATTAAAAGAAAGGAAAGAATATTGTACGCCTCAAGCTGATTTAAAAATAATATATTTAACCGCGACGTTTTATTTCCGCGTTTCTTCGCATCCACTTCGAGATTTGAACTATTTATTTAAATATGTAATTCTTGTTCAATTTAGGTGGTGAAGTGATTTTTAGTATCGTATTATGTGGCACGCAAAAACCATCATGGTGTATATCTGAAAAGTACTGTTTTAAAAGTAAAATTCCGACATAACCCTACCACTTGTATGACCACTTGTATGAGTGAGGGTATTTAACCGCGTCGTTTTTTTTTTCAAAGTTGAATTTATTCCATGTCTCACGGCAGAGAGCAACAATTAGGCCTACAAGCGGTAGGAATTTCATCGATTCTGATTGGCCAGGAAAAAAAAACACGTGACGCCTGAAAACGGGCCTTGAGGCGAAATTAGTTGAACCATCACTGCCATTATTACAATGTGAAAACAGAGCATGAAATCAAAAAGTCAAAGAGTCAAAACCATCACCAATAAATTCTCTATGAAGTTCATATATATATATTCTTTATTTGACATACTGGTATTGTGATTTAATATAATATGAAGATTTATATCAGATATCTTTATTGCTGGAAACCATGGTAACACAAGTGCTGAAAATAATCGTGATCAAAGCATGACGTGCTCATGTCGAATCGTATTGGACGATGCCTGGTGTCGTCGGGAAGACCCCAGTGATGCTTGTGTCTCCGAACTCGTCGAAGAAAGCGATACCAGTCGTACTCTCTGGTATTGTAGTGTCAACAGTGGTCGTATCAGCACTAACAGTGGTCGTATCAGCGCTAACAGTAGTCGTATCAGCGCTAACAGTGGTCGTATCAGCGCTAACAGTGGTCGTATCAGCGCTAACAGTAGTCGTATCAGTGCCAACAGTGGTCGTATCAGCGACAACAGTGGTCGTATCAGCGTCAACAGTGGTCGTATCAGCGTCAACAGTGGTCATATCAGCGGCAACAGTGGTCGTATCAGCGTCAACAGTGGTCGTATCAGCGCTAACAGTGGTCGTATCAGCGCTAACAGTAGTCGTTTCAGCGTCAATAGTGGTCGTATCAGCGACAACAGTGGTCGTATCAGCGGCAATAGTAGTGATATCAGCAGTGGTGGTATCCATGACAGTGGTGGGCTCAGCGATAGGGATGGTTGTTGGTGTCGTAATACGAGATGTCGTTGCCGTAGTTGTTGGTTTGGTAGTAGTCAAAGTGGTGGTAGGCTTAGTTGTAGTCAAGGTGGTGGTAGGCTTAGTTGTAGTCAAGGTGGTGGTAGGCTTAGTTGTAGTCAAGGTGGTGGTAGGCTTAGTTGTAGTCAAGGTGGTGGTAGGCTTAGTTGTAGTTAAAGTAGTGGCTGGTGTGACTGTAGTCAAGGTAGTAGCTGGTTTAGCTGTAGTCAAGGTGGTAGTAGGCTTAGTTGTAGTCAAGGTGGTGGTAGGCTTAGTTGTAGTCAAGGTAGTAGCTGGTTTGGTTGTAGTCAAGGTAGTAGCTGGTTTGGTTGTAGTCAAGGTAGTAGCTGGTTTGGTTGTAGTCAAGGTAGTAGCTGGTTTGGTTGTAGTCAAGGTAGTAGCTGGTTTGATTGTAGTCAAGGTAGTAGCTGGTTTGGTTGTAGTTGGGGTTACAGTTGGAGCAGATGTTGTTGAAATAACAGGTTGTCCTGTTGTAGACCCTACAACTTGTCCTGGGTAGGCTGTTGTATACGCTAATACTTGTCCTGGGTAGGCTGTTGTGTACCCCAAAACTTGTCCTGGGTAAGCCGTTGAATACCCTAATACTTGTCCTGGATAGGCTGTTGTGTACCCTAAAATTTGTCCCGGGTAGGCTGTTGGATACCCTGGAACTTGTCCTGGTAATGGATACCCGTAAGGATAACCTTGTCCTGGTAATGGATACCCGTAGGGATAACTTTGCCCAGGTAGAGGTTGACCAGCTGGTGGGAGTTGTCCTGGTAAAGGATATGAGCCAGGTGGGAGTTGTCCTGGTAAAGGATAAGCACCAGGGGGGAGTTTTCCTGGTAAAGGATAAGCGCCAGGTGGAAGTTGTCCCAGTAAAGGATAAGCTCCGGGTGCACCATAAGGAATTCCAGATACAGGACCTTGTGATCCATAACCAGGTAAAGGTGGTCTGTAACTTTGACCTGGAGTTCCGTATCCCGGATTATAAACACCATAACCTGGCGCACCAACTTGATACGGCATGCCATAACCTGGAACCGGAGCAGGTCTCAGCGGGTTATTTGGTGGTGAAAAGGGGTTTCTTCCTGCAAATTGGTTATAGGCTGGTAGTTGCCAAGGACTTGCATATCTCTGTTGTGCGATTTGATTCGGAGCGACTTGGGCAGGAGGTCGCACTTGTCCGTAATTCCCACCAATGGGCGGGTACGAAGCAGCAGGTGGCTGGTAAGCTGGAAGTCTTTGACCGACTGGTTGTGGAATCATGACCTGTGGTTGGCGAATTACTTGTTGTTGTTGTTGTTGTTGTCTAGCTTTCGCTGATAAGTAAGAGGCACATGAGGAGGCGCTTATTTGGTTGAATACTGTAAAAACAAAATCATTTTCGATTAGGACATTTATTCTTTCGGTCTCTACCATGGCCTGAACCGAGAGATTGATTCACTTTTCAATCATGCTTTCAATTCATTATTCAATTGCTTCTGGATATTCGCTCATGATTTGATGCAATGGTGGAGTTGGGAAAGAGGGTTCATGGTTCGAGAAGTAACCAGAGAAATCAATCGGATTTCTGGATTCAGAGTTGATAAAAAAGGTTGAGAAGTATTCTGATGTCCAAAAATATATTGTATGCCATACGGTTTAATTTGAATTGTCGACTATTCACCTTTGAATGTGAACCATGATGTAGCAAGAGCAGATATGGTATATGCCATTGAGAGGACGCACGATTGTGAAGCAGGAGGGGATGACGAGGTGACGTGAGAAACGATGGTGGTAGCAAGAGATGCGGAAGGGGGGATGTTTGGGATAATCACATCAATACAGGAAATGAGAGAGAGCAGTTGTACTGGAGAATTTCACACAGGATGGGATGAGTGGAATGAAAAACAAGAGTTTCAAAATAGGAAATAGAAAATTACACATGAAATATAGATTAAAATAATCAAGAAGCAATTATGTGATGGACTCATTGAACAAATATTTGAAGCAGAAGTAGAAGATGACAGTATGGTTTCAGAGCGGGTAGGTGATACTAAATGTGGATTTGATATATACAGTGAGATAAGATAATTGATACCAATACCAGTACAATACAGCAAACTGAGAGCATCCATGAAAAGTATACAGGCTGTTCACAGAGAGGTGCGTAAATAACATGGTGACATCAGACAAGGGAGTATGTTGTCACCAATATTCTTCCCAATATTCGTTTTCCAGATTCTGAGGAAAGTGGGAGATATTGTGGTGTAGATGTTTCAGAGTGCATAATCATATGTAGACGACATCATCATATGTGAGAAATATAGCTATGAAATACAGAAATGAATGAAAACATAGCAGCTGTCATAACTGAAGAATTTGAATGAAGATGACCAAAAAAACAATGAAATGTTAACAATAAATAAGTCAAAATGACAAGGTAGAAGAAGGTTGGGTTGCGATTGTAAGAATAGAGTGGAAATGAAGAATGTGTATATCGAGAAAGTATATTGAGGAATTGTTCAAAATTGTTGGAAGATTTTGACATTTAGATGGTGAGAAAATGACAATCTTGAGAGGCACGGTAATCAACATGGAACGCAGACTTCCCAAATGATGAAATTTCCACTCAAGACGAATTATTTAATCCACAATAACTTGATGGAGTGAGAACAGATGATATGTGAGTAAGTTACTGCAAATCCATCATATCATAATTCTTGAGAACAGAGATCCCCAATATCTTAAAGTTATTAACCCCCCAAGAACAATTCCTATGTGGGCAACTGATGAATACGCAATTGGAGCCTTAAGACCTGTTTGTCGTAAACAAACTGAACTTACTAGAACACCTCCGACCAAACTAATTCTTACCACCCAAAAAATAAAAGTTGACCTAGAGAACAGAGATTGTAGTACAACAAGCTGAGCAGTGTATTGGATTACAGAGTATTAGCGGACAGAGATGTATGGTTATAAATGCACATTGGAGGTGTAACGTGAAGATTGGGAATGGTATTGGGACAAGCCGTGAGAGAGAAAATGGGTATTCGAATAAATGTACAGGTGGATAGATGATTCATAGATATGGAAAATATTTAGATTAGAGAAGAATTGAGATGGAGGACTTGAGGAGTGGCATGGTCGAGATTACTTGTACATCAGTAACATTTTTCTCCAGTCAACACGCTCACCTAGCTCCGTTATAATATGGATTTATAAATGATAAAACAAAAAAGCACAATACTAAAAATGATTTTTGAGCTGGTGCGAACCAAGTTATGAAAACGCTGCCTCACACACATTCAGTGAAATACATACTCTGACCCAATTAATTTGGTTATCTGGATATGAATGATCACAGCACAATAATAATATAATCTGCTGTTTTTCCATGATCTCGAAGATTGTGGTTCGAGTACTAGAAGTTGAACAAGACTGTACATAATATACCTTGATAATTGTTGTGGTGGAGTAAGCCATCGAAAACCTTAGGTTCGATCGAGTGAAAACTTTTATATGAATCGTGTATGAATCAATTTAATGTAAACTGTGGATGTCGTCATGAAAAGATCCGCATTAATGAATGAATATTAGGGTTTTAAGGTTCATCAACAGCGAGGTCATTCAACGCCTATCAGAAAAAGTTGCTGAACAAAAAAGGGAGTAGTGTTATATAAAGGTGCAAGTAAAATTTAGATGAGAACACCTCAATATATGAAACCAAGACTAAACTATTACTTAAGACGTTAAAACCGAACATGTGTGTGCTGTAATGGGTCACACCCATGGGACTAGAATGAGAACGTTTTTTTACTATGTCCTCAGTTCAAACTCGCACTCAAATAGGAGTGGAGGAACGACAAACCATCATAGATATATGTTGAAATATGATTTAAGATTCAAAAAGCGATAAGGAATTCGCAGTGCGGAAACGATTCACGCTCATGAAATAACAGCAGTATTGTGAAGTGATATTAATACTCAGAAAGTCATCAACGTACTTGTCCCCGAAGCAGCATTGTAGCAGTTGGTTCGATCCAAATCGCATCGACTGACGAAATCCTTGTACCCTCCACGTGGTCCCACAGCGCAGACCGGCATCACTGCTCCACTCACCACACAAGTCGGACAAGGTCCTGTATTCTGTCTCTGTTGTATCAGGAGTCCAGAAGGATTAAGCAGGTTGGGCTGAGGTACCAAATACTGCTGACCATTCACATATTGCAAATACGCTTTTGAAGAGACATTTACCGCTTTCGCTGATGCTGTTGTTGGACGAAAGGTAGTGATTGGTTTATTTGCTGGGAGATTCAGCGGTTTCTGTAGTTGGGGTACGAGACGACCGGACGGCAGAGCATGTCCTGGGTATATCACTGATAACCATATCGTGAGAACTGAGAAGAAACACATAAAACATATACATTAACAAAATGGAGTGCAAAGTTAGCTTGGTTTGTGGAGTCATTGTTTTGGAAATGTTCGAATGTGCGTGATTCGAATTCCATACGAGACATCGACATATGGAATGATAATTTATTCAAGTGATCATTCGTATCCATCAATAACCTAGTCATGGGTGTGACTGGGGTTGAACGTTTCAAAAATTCAGTATGCTCATTTGATCCCGTTGTTTGATCTCTATACTCACTGAATATATATATATATATATATATATATATATATATATATATATATATATATATATA